>CXYZ01002974.1:432144-453133 GCA_900006705.1 Sonneratia caseolaris
AGAGAGAGAGAGAGAGTATGGCACCCCTATTAGTATCAGACGGAAGTGTTGAAGAGAGGAATGGGCTGCGTCCATGGGAGTGGGGCAGGCGAGCCTGCAAATGCATGCACAAGCACACTCATTTACTGTGAGAAAAGCCTTGAGGAAGGAAACCAAATCTATCTCTCTCGCTGTCTCCATCCTTAACCGTGATTTGTTTGTCTCTCTGCCCACTAAACTCATCTGAGTACTAACAGTAGTATCGAAAACTTTGGATGAAATTGTCTATTATGATATGAGAGAAAATTTTTGAGTTTAAATCACATGGTTAGTAGTATCGGAACTTTCATTACTACTTAAATCATTTCCCTCTTTCGAGTATCATCACCTGCCGATGCTAATCACTACTCTTGCCTCAAGTTTTCCTTGGTCAAATAGTGCTTTCAGGAGATAGCAAAAGTTTCTGTGCAAAGTTAATTTGCTCACTGCATTGCAGTTTGTACCGATTTCACCGTGCTTAACATTTATCGGCCCTTTTAGCCTTGGAAAGTAAAGATTTTGAGAATTCACACGTCTCTAGTTGAATGTAATGTAAAGGAGCATTAATGCGACAATAGTGGTCATATGACCCGTTAAATTTCTAGTACACTAGATTATGTATATATATATAGAAATCGTCAAATTGGTCTCGATCCCAAGTGAGAACCAATCTACCTTCTCAATCGATCTCTAATGGGAGCCACACACGAAACCCAATCTCTACTTTTGTTCTCTCCAATTTGCTTACGATGCTAAGCCAATTCCATGAGCAAATGGAGGGTGGAAGTCTCACTTTATCCTTCAGCCATTCAATGGCAATTTTAACTCATAAATGGTTGTATGGGACCATCCCACAATCGATACCTCGGTGCAATCAGGCCAATCGTGCTCATCAATTAAGCATGAACAAAGAGATTTTTGCATTTATTTTTTTGGACAGAACCAAGGCGGCAATCCTACGAATTATTTCCGAAGATTACGGGGTGTTCAAAAGTGGATTTTCACCAACCACGTCCCGAGCTATTGGGTTCTGCAAACTGATCCTTTGTTTGGTTCGAGTGGATGGATGGTGCTGTACCAGCTTATCTTTGTGAACTGCTAAGTGTGTATTTATAGTCCACCAAAGAGTTAACATTTCCTATCATGTAGAGACGCACATTAATTAGAGATCATACACATTTGTAGAATAATTAATTGCCATGTATCTGTGATATCTTAGTCATAAATTACATGCAAACTCTAAATGTAATTTGCGATTAATAAGCTTCCATGTGCGTGCATATAAGGAATATCAGGTATTTCCTTCCGTATCTATGGTGTGAATAGGTACTTGTCAAATTGTTCTAAACAATGGTATTAAATTTGTTCCTGGAACTATAAGACATCAGCACGTATTAATCTAAAAACCTAAAATAATAGATTACGGCATATGATTTTCTTATTAATCAAAGGCGTCCTTTCTACTTATTCGATGTAAAATTGTATTTTCAACACCTATCCACATGTGTGATTATGTGGTTTAAACTTGTCATGTACTCGCTTGTAAATGTCGAATGTTAATATTTTTTTTCAATTATATAGGAGACTCATGGATTTAAAATATAATAGAATAAGCTGGGAATTAAGGAGAATGAAAAGTCTAATAATGAAAATAAAACCTACAATCTTTTAGTTATTAAGTTGATTAGAGTGTCATTGTATCAAACTCATTTTCTCATCCTTGACAATTATGCATGAGTTGGGCATTATTTTTCAATACATGAAAGGAAGGGGACAACTAACAATAAATCAACCATTCCCTTATGTACCTGGTTTATAATAATTAATCACGAGCCGAATATTTTCCTTTCAGGTTCGGGCTTGATGAGGGATGAGCATATTAACTAAGGCACCCATATTAAATTCATTTGTTATTTTATAAGAGACCATTTTTATATCTCCTAAGGTCAAATCACATTGGTGGTAATACTCAACAAAATCTTAACTTTTTTTTTAATTGGAAATTCGAATTCTTAATATCCGTTCTTACATGATTGTATAATTAAACACACCCCATAACTTTGGACAAAATGTGACCTTACGACCCTATTTAGCCGGTCACCGTGCATCTTCTCTCTTTTCTTAGGTTCCATGTCCGTAGATGTTAACATTACCAAAGGAGATCGTGGGGGTCGGAGGAGGAGATCAATCGAGCTCGATCGACAGTTTGCATCACATGGTCATTGCCCCGTGTCTTCTGATTACATACCCTCATATATATATATATATGTATATATATCCATAGAGTGGGACATACTCTAAATGTAAAATTTCGTCTCCATGTATCTGTATCTATATTAATATGACAATAATGCAGATTAGGATTTCAACATGCAGCCCGGGATGTGTCGCTCATCAGATGACTTTAATCAGTGCAATAATGGGGCATTGATAGCCGTTGCTTTGGGCTCAAGCTCCGATCCACTCCGACTTTAATCAGTCGCTCAGAAGTGAATGCTCGTGAGCATATGCCAATTAACCATGAACTGAATTATTTTTCTTCTAAACTCGAACTTGACAAGGTGTGAGTTTATTGACCTTGATATTATATTGAATTCATTTGTAATTCTATAAAGAGAACACACTTAAATTAATCTAAAAGCCAAATCTTATTGGTGATGACACTTAGTAAATCAATACCTTGATTTCTAATTTTCCGATATAAGATCATGTTATCAATACTCGGTCACACATGGCTTACATTTGTCACGTGCTCTTAAACACTATTATTCAAAAGGAGACAGAGAAATTGTTTGGTGGACAGGTCAATTGAGTGCAAGCGACTCCATGCTCCTAAAGGCCGTTTCTCCTTATTTTTTGATCAAGTTTTGTACTGCATCAGGGAAGGATTTCAACGTTCGGCGCAAGGTCAGTCGCCCTTAAGATGACTTGACAAGTGGAATATTCTTTTGGCATCGGGCTCAAGGCTCGTCGTTTACTTCGATGGGCATGAATCAGAAAAAAACTATCCAGTAACATGGAGGCCGACCGCGATTCATTAAGGTGGTTATAAGAACAACCTATGAGCTTGTATCTATTACCAGCACAAGTCGGTTTGGGTCGTTTGGCACATTTTCCATTGGAGAAAGGTTTTGAATTCAAGTATCATGAAAATTCAAAATAGAAGAATTTCACCTCTTGACCGTCCGATTTAGTTGATTGTTCAAAGTTATTGATCGGAAAAAAGAGCTTGGATCGTTCAAAGGGGTCCTAACTCAGTGGGGATGAGGCCTCAAGACATTTGGACCATTCGGTCCATGATAATCGTGAAGCCTCGAAGAGAGTCTACCCCACGAGGAGGTGTCCAAAGGACCAACGGCCCATGACTCTCTTACCGATGTAAATTATACGGGACCATCCCACAATTGATAACTTGGCGCGATCAAGCCAATCTTATTCATCAATCCGGCACGAACATACCAGGTAGTAGATTTTTGCATGTATTTATTGATAGAACCAACGTCAAGTCCTACAAATGATTTCCGAGGATCACATCTCGAGCCGTCAGCGTGCCATGGCAACAGTTGCACAGGCCAGCGTTGGGGGCATAAGTCGAGCAGGTGCAAGGAAACCCCGGAGGAGGGTTGTAAATCTTCACACAGTCCGCGTCCGTCTTGCACTTGTACGTCAGGCATCTGGCATCCACCGTCTTTACGGCCATTGGTCCTATGCAGAACACGATAGTCAGATATAATAGCAATAGCTTGATCAACTGTGCACAGTTACCGAATCTCATATGACAAACTATATTTCCTAGACAGTTATAGCGTCCATCTCATTCTAATGTATTACACGGTTGTTAATAACTCGAATTTATCATGAAATATTCTTATTTACACAAAGAGAAAGTGAAAAGGAAGATGGAGGAGGGAGGAAGGATACCGACGACCACTAAGAGGGCGAGGAAGAGTCCGACGGCCATCGTGTTCTTCATGTTGCTTGCTTGACTATCTGCCCTTGCAAAGCAATACCTTTTTTTGGCTCAAGTAGACGCTATTTGACCTTATCTTTGTGAATTGCCAAGTGCAACTTTATAGTCCACGGAAAAGCCTTTTCCCATTATGTCGATATGCATACCAATTGAGATTGGTGCATATATGGGGAATAATGATACATTGCCAGATTTACGGTATCCATATTATTCTTTGTCATGTAATCTGCATGCTCGTGCAGTCACATGGTAATTTGTAAATACTCATCTTCCATATGCATACGTGCCAGGGATTGGATTTTGTTTTTGGATTTTTTAGTCAATGATAATGTCCGAATATTCATTCATTCAAAATGAAGGAAGAACCTTCCTAAAAAAATACGTAGACGGATATCACTTGCCCTCATTCCTAGTTTGGGTAAATCATGGGCAGGACCAATAGTTAGCCTAGGAATCCAAGCGCACGCCCCATCCACACAAGACCGAGCTCTCGGCCAAAAATCATTCAAAACGTGAAAAGTAGTTCCATTTCTATTCATTGACTTCAAAACTAAAGATAATTATATTCATAGTGAAACCCTCTCTACCCATTTGTTCTTATCTTTCATGTCACATTATAAGCTCATGAATCTAATATGTAATCAGGGAAAAAAATTGTGAAGGTAAACCAATGGCCGAAGAATAACAAGACTTGTCTGTGCTTATCTTGTTTTATACCTTGATGGCACAATTGATATTTGAAGAAATTGAAACTAAGATGAAAGAAATGGCTAAGTTAGAGTGAATCACTTAGATCACCTTTGATATGCATGATTGGAATGAATAATATGAAATGATTCCAATGGAATGAAATCTGGAGGGATTCTTATCATCAATTTTCAATTTGATATTATATTAAAACCTCTTTTTCTAACCTCATTCATATGTCAAAGTTGAAAAGCGGAGAAGAACTTCCTATATTTCTGTGGACATAAAAGGTCATATTTTAGCAGCAAATATTAATATTGCCCATGACATTATGAAACGTTAAAGAGCTACGCACATGATTATTTCAACTCTTGTTAGAATTTAATTATATTACAGTCAATTAGCATATCAAGCAACTGATTGACACTATTTTTTACATTAATTTCTTCATCAAGCAAGCACTATGAATCCATTTGTACTATGAGCAAACTACACACACAGACAAGCTGGAACTCAAAGGCTGAGCTCCAATGTCCATCTCGTCACCACAACATACATGCGTGCAGTTTCTGATCTGTTGAGTCCACCTGCTCACTCAGTGGAGAGTGCTCGGTGATCTACTACCTATTAATATCTGACCAAGCTATGAAGCAGCGTCAAGATATCTTCGGCGTCGCTTGTCCATGTGCATACATACAAGCTTGAAACTGCATTGAACAACACTCTCCTTCCTTCTCTACTGCTCCCGAGCACTAGCAACATTAAAAGAAGAAACTCCTTTTACACGAGGCAAACGAACGACACCGTCTCCTACCACGGACGACGGCAGGCACTGGCTTCTCGCTGGTTGCTCAACCTGCCCAATGTCCTCCATCTAATTTGACTTGGATCGCCATTCCCATGGTCCAGAGTCTCGAATCACAGTACAGGCTAATATTGCATTCGTGGGGAGCCATACCCCTGCAGCCTTCCGATGCTGATACACGTAATTTATGGAATGGGCATAAGCAAGCTAGCGTTTTCTCCATTCCCTATAATAATAGGTCTTACTGGAGGAAAAACTCTGTCTCATAGTTTCGGTAGTTTTCTTTAGGGACAAGAGTGACTGCTTGTCACCATGAGGGGTCATTGTTTCTGTTTCTCTTTTTGTTTACCTCCCTAAAGCCGTCGTCTTCGTTCAGGATCTCTGATTGGAAGCTGTTGTACGTTCATTTCTGGGATGTTTTTCTTGAATTTCAGCATCTTAATTAAGCAGCGTTTTTGCCCGCCTTCTTCCTCCTATTTTCGTGTAGTTTCAAGAAGAAGGGTTTCTTTTTCTTCTTCTTTTTAAACTTTTATTTCTGATAAAAAATGTTTTTCCCCCCAAAATCTGTTTCTCAATGTCTTCTAACACAATAAAAGGAAAAAAAAGGAGAAATGTGCCGGCCCATGGGGGGTTTTTTCTTTAAATTCAAGTTCCCTTGTATATTTTCATTTTCTAAAGAGCACTATAAAGCCCGAAAAATCGATTTGTTTTTTCATTTCCTTTGTAATGCTGAAGCAAATCTCTTTTGGCAAAGTAATATGATTTTGACTATCATAAAAAAACAGAGTAATTTTGAAAAGGATTAAAGGAGTATAGTCTTCACCGGAAACTAATTTTCTGTAATCGTGATTCTAAAAGGAGGATGGAGGATGAAGGGAATGGGGATATATGAGTTGTTTTACCGATGAGATTGAATTCACAATATCTTGATTCCAAACTGAGGTTATTGCGAATGCTTGATCCTAACGATGTCAGCCGTGACACAACCAATAGCCTCAATCGTTCCTTGGAGGGGGGAATCAAAACACATGAGATCTTTGGCGCTATCTCTTATAAATTTGGCCAGTATAATGCACATCCACCATAGAACTTGTTTCCGGACGGTAACGGATAGGTTGGCAACGATTAAGAACGTGAATCAGCTTCTTGCAGTGGGAAATACATACGGTTTAGCAACATCACAAAATTGGTCACACTGATGAGGTAATCGTTATAAGCTGAGCATTAGAGGTGGCAAATCGTACCAGCCCGTTCTTATCGGACTGTGCCGGCATGGCATGATAAAGGGGGAGGGCACGATAAGGATTGGTCCAAGCATGACCCTTTAGGATATAGGGCCATGCCAGCATGGCACGATAAGATAGGGCTAACCTGATCCGGCCCGGCCCGATAGTACGATAATCTCTATTACTTATTTTTTTCCCCTAGTCAAATCTTTCTTATCTTTCAAAAATTCAACTAAACAAATTAACCGATAAGTAGCATTGAATGGAATGAAGTCTCACGTAAATCTATTATAAATAAAACATCTCAAAAAATAAAATAACAAAACAAGAATATTGCTCAATTACATCCAATACTACTCCAACTCTTGGCTAAATTCCTCCCCACAAAACATACAAATCACCCAAACAATGAACAATGCGTACTCCATATTTCTCAATCCATACAAAACCATTACTTTTTGTATAAGCTCACATAGCAACACAATGAGACTAGTAGAAGAAATGAATCTTACAAATCCAACAAATAAGAAACTTCCGAGAAAATTATTTGGCATTTGAGGAAAGTTCTCGACTTACACAAAAGTTGTATATTCGACATCAGCAATAGTAGCAGATAAAGGTGGTGGATGGGCTCTAACAATAGATATAGTATCGTAATTCCTAACCTCCAGTGTCGACCTTTAAGGAAGAAAGAACCATAAGTTAGTAAGAATAAATTGCAAGCCAACAAATTATTATAAGATTTTATGTGAATGAAGATATTCTATTTTCTAGAAGGAGGAGAATTGAAGAAACAGCTAAACTAAAATCAGGACCTTATCCCATTTTGATTTCTTATTTTGTCTACCCTCCAAGAAATAGGATTAGGTGCAATCAACCATGAGAACAAATTCAACAAAACAAAAATAAGAATCAAAGGTGCTAAGCAAGTTAGCTACAAAACCAAAACAAGAACAAAATAGTTACCAAGTTATTCATTCAACTACATCCAAGTCTTAACTAAATTCAAAGTTGAAATGCAAATCTATACACAAAAACCCACAAAACAACTAACAAGAACAAGGAAAAAAATTTTCCATAGAAGAACAAAACAAACAACTAATCTAAATTGTGGTCCTTGTTGGAACTTGGAAGTAATCACCTGGAGCTGGAGCCAATAACGTACATTGTGTTTTTTCAAATACTTCTTTAATAACCATGTTGTCAAACACAAAGATAAAAGGCAACATCAAATACATATAATATAATAAAACTGACCAACTATATATCTGTTGAAAAGCTAGTAGAATATATGGTAGTTCTTAATAGAAAATAAGCAAATAACCCATTATATTGGCTAAAAGGAACTTATATTTTCACATAATCATTGTTGTTGGACCTTGTGTGCCTTATCAACATTGAATTTCCCCTCTAGTTTCTTCTGCAAGTATATGTAAAAAACTTAAAAAGAATAAACAAAGATGGCATCATTTTTCAGCATAAAATGGATTCAAGGGTATAAGAAATGAAATAGAGAAAATGTGGCATACCAAGTAGGAATATTTGATGCCCTTACCATTATGACTTAATGCTTGATTTTGTGAAGGTGCTAAATTCTTCTCATTTTCATTTAAATTTAAAACATCCTCCATATATTTTTGAAGCTCCTCTATATCTTCTAAAATGTCTATAATGAAATAAAGCAAACTAAAATGAGCAATGATATCAACTATTAATTATAAACTATATTAAAAGTTTGTAAAGTTAAAATATTACATTGTTTTTTATAGACCCAATCTCTCAAACAAAGTAATGCCTTAGCATTATCAATCTTAATGGAACTACGGAAATGAGCAATGAAGTAACCGCTACAACTAAAGGTAAATTATGAAGCAACCGTAGTTACAAGAACACACAAAATATCACGAGCCATAGAAGAAAGGATTGGATAATGATCCACCTGTTTTGACCAATATTGCAAAATATCCAATTCCTCTGTTCTATTTTTGCACTTCTCCTCCAAATACTCCCCCAACTCTGACTTTTGCACTTCAATTTGAATGTTTTGTTCAATATCATAATTCTACATAAAATATACAATGAGATATCAAAATATTATAATCAAGAAATGATATACTATCAATTAAATAACAATATATAAAAGATTGGTTATTCATACCGTAAAAAAATATTGACATTCAATCCTGGCTTGAGTTTGAGATTTGACATTGATATGCACTTGAGTATTTGAAGATGAACTTGAGGCAAAAGATGAACATCAAGAATATTCATGAAATATATCAAACAACTTCTTACGAAATTCATCAAGGCAAACTTATGCATCATCACGTCCACAAGGTCTTTGATAAGCCCATCCCACAAAATTCAACTTGTAACGAGGATCTAAAACAACTGCCATGGCCAACATTTCATTAAAACTAGACCAATATTTCTTAAACTTTCCAATCATCTGTGTGACCATTCTCTTCAAAGAATCATCATTAGAAGCACACTTATCTTTCAAATTATGATAAATCACCACCACATAAGGAAAGAATAAATTTGAAGTGGGATACTTTATTCCAGAAAATAAGCAAGTTAAGTCATAATATGGGCCTAAGAACTTATATAATTTCTCAATCTTCTCCCACTCAAGCGCTATGGAGCAATCTGTATAACTAGTGTCACTCATTCCCAAATGTTCAAATGCAATCTTGTAATAAAGAGCACTTTTCAACATAAGAAATGTTGAATTCCATCTCATTGGAACATCTTGTCTCAAATCCATCCTTCTATCCAAACATAAACTCTTACATTCAAGGAATTTTTCCTTTCTTGACTGAGAACCCTGAGTATATCTAATACTTTCTCGAACTTTTTCAACAATATAATCAATATGTTTCAACCCTTCCTGCACAATTAAATTTAAAATGTGTGCGCAACAATGTGTATGAAAAAAGATCACCACTTGAGATAGGAGCTTTTCTACTTGCCAACTTTGCCTTTCAGATATGTAACACATACACCATTTGTAGAAGCATTATCCAATGTCAATGTTGCCAATTTCAAATGAATGCCCCATTCAAATAAAAGGGCAAGGATTTTCTCCGCTAGTGCTGCGCCAATGTGAGGGGAAGGCATATAACTCGAACATAAATATATTTTCTTAAAATCCAACTCTCATCAATAAAATAGACGGTTATGGCAAGGTAACCATCATCATTTATTGTTGTCCACAAGTTCGATGTTAGGCTAACTCTACTAGAATTCTTTGATAACAGACTCTCAATCGTCTTCTTCTCTAACTCATAGAGCTTCAATATATCGGCCTTTGCAGTATTCCTAGAAATGTGTTGTATACCTGGATGCATATATTCAAAGCAAACTCTAATATCCGGATATTCAACAAATTTGAAGGGCAAATTATGCATAGCCATGGCAGTAGCAAGTAATTCTCGAAATTTATCATGATCAAATGATGTATCAATTAGGCCTATGGTGCCATGAGAAGAGGATAATAACATCTAACCTATGTCTTGTGCATCTTTCTTCAAACATTTCTCCATGTGACGTAGCAAATGGCCAATCCAGCCTTCGATAGCACAAGTAAACTCCTTTTGACAATAAGTGCATCTACACTTTTGTGTGCCATCTTTACCCAAGGGAAACTTTTCAAAATGATTCCAACATTTTGACCTCTCTTTCCTAGTCCTTTTCTTTTGTTTAATAGAACTAGTTAGATCTATTACTGTCGATGTTGGCGTCGATCCTATTGGCATTGGAGTCGGAGCACTTTTTGCATGTTCAATTCCGTCAACATCTTGTTCAATGTTTTCGTATTATCATAATCTATATAAATGTCAATATGGACTCCTTTTTCTATTCCTGCCATCTATGACCTATAAGAAAAGTAAATCAATCAAATTAAGGCAAAAATAAGGAGCATCCAACAACCCAACAACAAACATTGTGTAATCAACACAACCAAATACAATCTAACCCAACACAATCTAATTTCAATCAATAATCCATCCCAACACAATCTAATTCCAATCAATTAAGCAAAAATGTTGATTTTTTTACAGCAAAAAATAGAAATTAGGTAGCAGCAAGTCAATAACCTAATAGCACAGCCCGGCAACCCAGTACTTTACCTTTGCCTTTCAACACAACATTATTGACTATGGAGGAGCGATTGAGTTAACCCTCGTTGCCTTGCACTCTCTACAATCAACTGATTGAGCAAGGGAGGTTGAAACTTTGAATGAGCAGTGTTGTAGCTAGGATTGAAGAACCGAATCAAGCCTTAGAGTTTACACTTTTGACTTTGAAGTGATCTCTTGAAGGGGGCTAGGACTCCTAGCATGAGGGTGAGGGATGCTTAGAAATGGCTACTTCGTCCAACTCCATTGGAGGAGGTGAAGGCATCATCAGTTCACTTCCTGCTGAAGAAGAAAAGGACATAACTTAGGCTTCCAACTCAAGCAAAGCAAAACTCTTGCATAAATTTTCAGGTTCTTCATTGACACATTGTACAAATTATAGTAATGTGATCAATGAAAGAGTAAACATGGGAAGAGGACTCCATGACTTGAAGTTCGTTGCTACTTTTCCGTAGCAGAACGCCTTCTTGGGCTCTTCCCCTTGTAATCTCTCAATTTCCTTTGAGTTGAAACTCATCAGTGCAATCTTGCTCGAAGAGGAGTTTGCAACAGCTGCCTCTTTTGACCATCTTGGGCCTCTTGCCCAAGACTTGAATGAGGAGAGAGGATCAAACTACCTAGTGCCCAACACCCGCCACTCTTCTGTCGAAAAGAAGGTGAAATAAGCGATTTAGCCCTATTTCCCTCTAATCGCGTATGTCTGTGTGTGACTTTGTTAGGTTACTTTTTTTTTAATAATTTCCCTGATCGGATAAGCTTCTGGCACGATAAGCCCCCCAGCACAGTGTTATTGTGCCAGGCCGAATTCTTCTAAGCATACCGAGCATGATGGGCAGGCAGTAGTAATTCAGCACCCAAATCCTGTTAGCAAAATTCACACAGAACTTCACTTCTGACCAACTCAGCCCTATGTACGTGTACGTACCCGCTCATGTACTACAAAATACTTTCTCGAACAATGATAAACAGAGACATATATTATTAGGTAAAAGTAAAACCCTAATCATCAATATGTCACATATGCGTTGAGACGGTATAGGCATGAGATGTGCATATATGTATTTATACATACAAAAGCCCTTCTGCCCTCATAATAGTACCCGACAAGGAAACTCACGCGAATCGAAATCAGGGCATTATCGTCCTTGGATGTATTGGGTAAGAAAGGTCGATTGAGTAAGAGAAATTCAACGATATTTGTGCATCGAAGTCTAATATTCTTTGGTCGAACTGACCTCACTATTGAGTCTCCGTTAGCACGTATAAATGCTGCACCTATAAATACGCTTCAAATTAACATATGCTTAGGATAATCAATATATCTATATATATATATATATCCATGCAGTAAATCTGAATCCGATGATGAATTTTATCATAACCAGCGACTCAATGCGACCTTATAACCCACTTTAGGTGGTGACCCATGCATTTTTCTCTCAGTTTTATTAGCTTAAAAGAGAAGAAACAAGCTGTTCCAAAAAAATACATAAACCCGAGGACTCTGAATTTTTGCCCAGTTGAGACTGATCATGGGCAACAAAATTCTTGGTCCTGGGGATGCAGGCACAAGACCATGCATTTATCTCTGTTTTCTAGATTCCACGCCCCTAAATCTTAGCATCAACGACCCAAAAGGGACGAGAAGGTCTATGTTGGACGGGTCAATCGAATTCAAGCGACTCTTTGCCCCTAAAGGCCGTTTCTCCTTATTTTCTGATAATGTTTTACATTATATCGTATATCCTTGGGGAAGGATCCCAACGTTCGGCCCAGGGTGAGTCGCACTGATTTTAGATGACTTGACTAGTGCAGTAGTTTTTCTGGCATTGAGAGGGTGCCTCTTTGGTCTCAAGCCTTGGTTTACTCAAATGGACATGAATCAAGAAAAACTATTCGATAGCATGGAGGCCGTGATTCATGAAGGTGGTCATAGGAACAAGCTAAGAGCTTGTATATATCACTAACATGAGTGAGTTCAGGTCGTTTGGCAAATCTTACATTCAAGGCCCATGACTCTCTTGCCGACGTAAGTTGTATGGGACCATCCCACAATCGATAACTCGGTGCAATTAAGCATGAACATATAGGGTCACCTCTTTTATTAGATTTTTGCATTTATTGTTTTGGACAGAACCAAGGCGACAATCCTACGAATTATTTCCGAAGATTACGGGGTGTTCAAAAGTGGATTTTCACCAACCACGTCCCGAGCTGCCAGCGAGGCATGACAACANCTGGCATTGAGAGGGTGCCTCTTTGGTCTCAAGCCTTGGTTTACTCAAATGGACATGAATCAAGAAAAACTATTCGATAACATGGAGGCCGTGATTCATGAAGGTGGTCATAGGAACAAGCTAAGAGCTTGTATATATCACTAACATGAGTGAGTTCAGGTCGTTTGGCAAATCTTCCCATGGAGGAAAGTTTTGAGCTGTGCAAAGGACTAAAGGCCCATGACTCTCTTGCCGACGTAAGTTGTATGGGACCATCCCACAATCGATAACTCGGTGCAATTAAGCATGAACATATAGGGTCATCTCTTTTATTAGATTTTTGCATTTATTGTTTTGGACAGAACCAAGGCGACAATCCTACGAATTATTTCCGAAGATTACGGGGTGTTCAAAAGTGGATTTTCACCAACCACGTCCCGAGCTGCCAGCGAGGCATGACAACAGTTGCAGAGGCCAGCGTTGGGGGCGTAAGTCGTGCAAGTACAGGGAAATCCGGCAGGAGGGTCGTAAATCTTCACGCAGTCCGCGTCCGTCTTGCACTTGTATGCCAGGCATCTGGCATCCACCTTCCTTACGACCATTGGTCCTATAAAGAAATACGAAATAGTCAGACATAATAATAATAATAATAATAACCGATTAACTGGACGTAATCAGTGAATCTTTTATGACACATTAAATTTCCTATGCAGTTATAATGTCTCCCTCATTCCAATATGTTAAACAGCTATTAACAACTTGAATTTATCTGAAATATTCTTATTAAATCGGAGTAAGTGAAAAGAAGATGGAGGAGGAAGGATACCAGCGGCCACTAAGAGGATGAGAAAGAGTCCTACGGCCAACTTCTTTCCCATGTTGCCTCTCCGACTATTGGGTTTTGCAAACTGATCCTTTGTTTGGCTCGAGTGGATGGATGGTGCTGTACCAGCTTATCTTTGTGAACTGCTAAGTCTGTATTTATAGTCCACCAAAGAGTCAACATTTCCTATCATGTAGAGACGCACATTAATTAGAAATCATACACATTTGTAGAATAATTAATTGCCATGTATCTGTGATATCTTAGTCATAAATTACATGCAAACTCTAAATGTAATTTGCAATTAATAAGCTTCCCTGTGCGTGCATATAAGGAATATCAGGTATTTCCTCCCTTATCTATGGTGTTAATAGGTACTTGTCAAATTGTTCTAAACAATGGTATTAAATTTTCTCCTGGAAGTATATTGATCTAAAAACTTAAAATGATCAATTGCGGCATCTGATTTGCTTATTAATCAAAGACCTTCTTTCTACTATATTAATATGACAATAATGCAGATTAGGATTTCAACATGCAGCCCAGGATGAGTCGCTCATAATATGACTTTAATCAGCCGTTGCTTTGGGCTCAAGCTCCTATCCACTCCGACTTTAATCAGTCGCTCAGAAGTGAATGCTCTACTGGTGAGCATATACCAATTAACCATGAGCTGAATATTTTTCTTCCAAACTCGAACTTGACTATCGACTTTGATATTATACTAAATTTATTTGTGATTCTATGAAGAGAACACACTTATATTAACCTAAAAGCCAATTCTTATTGGTGATGGCACCCAGTAAATCAACACCTTCATTTTTAATTCTTCGATATGGGATCATATTATCAATACTCGGTCTCGCATGGCTTAAATTTGTCAAGTGCTCTTAAAGACTATTATTCAACAGCTGCTTATATATAAGTTGGATATTATTTTCAGTGCTGGGGATAAAGGGGGACAATTAGTCTTTGTCATGTAACACGCATGCTTGTGCATTCACATGGTAAAGCAGACGGGAAGTTCTTTGGTGGACAGGTCAATTGAGTTCAAGCCACTCTTTGCTCCTAAAGGCCGTTTCAACTTATTTTCTTATCATGTTTTACATTATATCATATATCCTTAGTGAAGGATTTCAACGTTCGGCGCGTGGTGAGTCGCCCTTAAGATGACTTGACAAGTGGAATATTCGTTTGGCATCGGGCTCGTGGTTCGTTTACTTCGATGGGTATGAATCAGAAAAAAACTATCCAATAACATGGAGGCCGACCGCGATTCATTAATGTGGTTATAAGAACAACCTACGAGCTTGTATCTATCACTAGCATGAGTCAGTTCAGGTCGTTTGGCACATTTTCCCCTGGAGAAGGTTTTGAGTTTAAGTTTGGTGAAAATTCAAAATACAAATATTTCACCTCTCGGTGGATTAATTCACTTGATTGTTCGAAGGTACTGATCGGAAGAAAGAGCTCAGATCGTTGAAAGGGGTCTAAAATATCAGTGGGGATGAGGCCTCAAGACATTTGGACCCTTCGGTCCATGATAATCGTGAAGCCTCGAAGAGAGTCTACCCCACGAGGAGGTGTCTAAAGGACTAACGGCCCATGACTCTCTTACCGATGTAAATTATACGGGACCATCCCACAATTGATAACTTGGCGCGATCAAGCCAATCTTATTCATCAATCCGGCACGAACATACCAGGTAGTAGAATTTTGCATATATTTATTGATAGAACCAACGTCAAGTCCTACAAATTATTTCCGAGGATCACATCTCGAGCTGTCAGCGTGCCATGGCAACAGTTGCACAGGCCACTCGAGCAGGTGCAAGGAAACCCCGGAGGAGGGTTGTAAATCTTCACGCAGTCCGCGTCCGTCTTGCACCTGTACGCCAGGCATCTGGCATCCACCGTCTTTACGGCCATTGGTCCTATGCAGAGCACAATAGTCAGATATAATAGCAATAACTGATTAACTGTGCACAGTTACCGAATCTTATACGACAAATTATATTTCCCAGACAGTCATAGTGTCCATCTCATTCTAATGTATTATATAGTTGTTAATAACTCGAATCTATCATGAAATATTCTTATTTACACAAAGAGAAAGTGAAAAGGAAGATGGAGGAGGGAGGAAGGATACCAACGACCACTAAGAGGGCGAGGAAGAGTCCGACGGCCATCGTGTTCTTCATGTTGCTTGCTTGACTATCTGCCCTTGCAAAGCAATACCTTTTTTTGGCTCAAGTAGACGCTATTTGACCTTATCTTTGTGAATTGCCAAGTGCAACTTTATAGTCCACGGAAAAGCCTTTTTCCATTATGTAGATATGCATACCAATTGAGATTGGTGAATATATGGGGAATGATACATTGCCAGATTTACGGTATCCGTGTTATTCTTTGTCATGTAATCTACATGCTCGTGCATTCCATATGCATACGTGCCAGGGATTATAAGGTATTTTTGGCTTATATATGGTGTGGAGATCTACCAGCCAAATTGTTCTAAATAATGGTATTGAATTTATTGTTAGGTCTATAAGAGTTTGACCTGTATTTTTTTTTTCTGTCAATGATAATGTCCATTCATTCATTCATTCAAAAAGCAGGAGGAACCTTCCCAAAAAATAGGTAGACGAATATCACTTATCGTCATTTCTAGTTTGGGTAAATCATGGGCAGGATCAAGGGTTAACCTAGGAATCCTATGCATGCCCAATCCACAGAAGACCTAGCTCTTCGCCAAAAATCATTCAAAACTTGAAAAACAATTCCATTTCTATTTATTGGCCAGTTATCTGACCTGTATATTAAACAATAATATTTTTTTCTATTTATTTGATCTATGAACCTATTCTCCATATTGGTCATCATGCGATAACGTGGCTTTGACTTGCCATGTGTCCTTAAATATCCGCCCTCGATAGATTTTTTGATGAGTCATGTATTCTTCCTCGATGCTAGGATGAAAGAAGGACCACTAACAACAAGTGGAGCATTCTCCTCTATACTTGATCAACCAAGTAGAGAAGTGAATGCTCTCGACTTGTGAGTTTATATCAATTGACCACAAGTTGAATTTTTTCCTTCCAACCTCAAACTTGACAAGGCATGAGTAAGTCTATTGACTTTGATATTATATTGAATTCATTAGTAATTCTATAAAGACAACATGCTTATATTCACCTAAAAGTCTAATCTTAGTGGTGACGACACTCAATAAATCGACAACTTAATTGCTAATTCTTCAATGTGCGATCGTATTATTAATACTCATTCCCATGTGACAAAATGGCTTCAATTTGATAGGTGCCCTTAAACACTGGCCTCCATAAGCTTCATATAAGTTGGATATTATTTTCAATATTGGGGTAAAGTGGGACAATTAATCATGAGTTAGAAATCCTTCTCCTGCTCAAGTTTATAACAATTGACCAAAGGTTAGATATTTTCTTTCCAAACTCGAACTTGATGAGATGTGAGCCCACTCATTATGATATCTTATTGAATTAGTTAATTGGTCTATAAAGATTGTGGCTATATTCACGTAAAAGGTTAAGTTAATTGGTAGTAGCCAATCACCCTGTAAACATGCCATTTACTTTCCATTTCTTTAACGTGTGATTGCATTTTCAACCTGCTTGACAAGTTATATAGGTTGATGGTGAGCCATGATTGCTCCTAATTGTGAAGGTAAATTGAAAAATAGAATTTGGTACAGTACTACTACTCTTGATCTAATAATTAATGTATTGGAGATTTTGATTTTCATTGTGAGGCTCTTCGTACCTCTTTATTCTCATTTTTCCTATTTCATTATATATGCATGAGTCTTCTATGTAATGGGAAAAAAATTTGTGAAGGATGTAAACCGATGGCTGAAGAATACTGCATTCAGATGCTGATGCACGTAATTAATGGAATGGACATGGGCAAGCTAGCGTCTTCTCCATTCCCAATAATAATAGTTCTTGTTGGAGAGGACGAACTCTGTCTCATAGTTTCGGTTGTTTTCTTTAGGGACATGAGTAATGACCAGCTAGGGATCTTGAGAGTCCGGAGGCTCCCCATTCTTTCACATATTGTTATACAGACTCCTTCATACCGTAACGTTAATTAGTGTTAATCAGTAGGTTAATATATAATACATACTAATCAAAATAGCTAGGTTAAGAATGCATGTGATCTTTTGTGTCGACGAGCGGCCTTCTTCCGTTCACTTACAACATTTGACAGGAAGAGGAGAGAAATTTCTCGTCCTCGTCCTTAATTATTTTATATGACAATTTGTATTTTTTGCATTTTTAAAAACCGGTCAAGATTTGGATTAATAGATTGAACCACATATTTACTTAATAATATATCATTAATTATTATAAATTAAAATACCTTATATTGAATACCAATTTATAAGTTTAAAGTTTAAAATCTACATTATAATATATAAGTTCAGTTAAAAATATAAATATAAATATAATAAAAATGAAATATAATGTCAACATTTTTTTTAATGAATGATGAGATTGGTGGCATTTTTTTCTTTTCTAAATAATTTTTTATTTACTTGATTCAATCATTAATTCAATTGAGTATAGTAGTCGAATCGAAAATTGATTAATTTAGATTGATCTTACTAAACTTAAAAACGTATTTAAATTAATTAAGTAAATTTGATAGGGTGATTACTTGATTCCCGGTTGAACTAGTCCGATCGGCCGACTTGCTTCAGTTTTAAAAACTATGCCTTCTCAAGATCCATTCCTTTCCCCCTTTTATTTAATTATTATTAAGCACAGTTAACTAATCCGTGTCCCTGATTAAATCCGCCAACAGCTTAATTGTGAAGTGCCACAATGCCGTCACGTCCATCGGACGGCCTAGACTCTTCAATTTCTACTAATCCAACGGAGATGAATGGTTACATGGTCAACCATACCAAAAAAGAATTAAATACAGGTTTTGAAGAGGTGTGAAGGCGAATCCGTTTGGATATAAATAAAAATTACATTTAATATTCATCGCCAGGATTATAATAATAATATTAATTAATTAATTAATGACGACGGCTTCCAACTTCCGGCCTCTCGCCAAATTGGTCAAATTCAAGAGAATTTGACAATAGACCCTCAAGTTAGGTAAATTTATGTTAATTTCCTTGATACTATTGTAGATTAAGATCTTCCCTATTTTTTATTTATTATTGTAGACGGATACTATTACAGTTTCGATAAAATTGCACATAATGGGAAAGTGCCTCCTAGGCTTATTCAGTAAGTTCTCTCCTTGTGATTCCATCTCGTAGTTTGATGTAGAAAAGCCATTTAGATTGAGCACATGGATAATGATTACCTTATTTTCTGTCATTTAAGATAATTATGTTGATTTTTCTTATCATTTTATCATTTAGAGAAATTGTGTAAGATCTTCTTAGACAACAAAGTCGAGTAAAAGACCCATCTTGTGTATGTAATTAGTCATAGCGAAGAAATCAACGAACTCCATTGAGGAGTGTAGAGCCGACGGTACAAGTTCTATTATAGTATGCTAAATATGATCCCAAATCTTTGATTTAGTCATTCATGTACGGTACTAATCAAGTTTGTGTAAGAAATCACATTTTTTAAGGCTTACTATACAATAAAGTTTTCATCAAGTTTATTTTATTCAGGGTTTCGAGGTATGGCATGAAGTGGCCACTAGAGTTAATTGTGTAACATATATCTACCGGAGTTCTAACTAGAGATTTCAGTTACAGAAGAAAACTAAAAATTTAAGGGTACCAAATGGTGGCATTGTAACGCTAGGGCGTAAAATGAATCAAACATAATAATGGGGGGGGTGCAAAGCGAATATTTTGTTTTCTGATGAGGACAGTTGGATGAGAACCTCGGTGGGGGCTCTTTTGGTGGCAAAAGCGCAATTTTCTCACTGACAGAGACCAAATATATCCAGTCGTTCCATGCGGAATCGTACGCACTTCTCTTTAAACGAGCCTTCAAAGTTGGTGCCAGTACAGCGACCCGGGGGGGACAAACTAAAAATTTCTGCTACTATTTGCTTACCGAGAGAGCTCCAAACTCAGAGAGAGATGGCGGCAGAGGAGGGACAAGTTATCGGCTGCCACACCGTTGAGTCGTGGACCGAGCACATTCAGAAGAGCAATGAACCCGGCAAACTCGTAAATCCTCGATCTGATCGTCCTCCTTTTCGGGGGTTCGCTGTTTCTGCGGTTTTAGCTCCATTTTTCTCCGTACTGTTCGTCGTAATACGGATTTTCTCTATGCGTCAGCATTGTCGATTCGGTGCCATGAGTTTTTGCTTACGTTTTTTCTTCCTGTTTGTTTTTTCGTTTGTTCTGATTAAGTTGATGTTATACGCGTTTCCTGCGAGATTACTGATATTCCTGATGCAGAATTTACGTTTTCGGATCTGCTAAGGTTATTCTGCCTATCGCCGACGGTTTAGGGATCGCCGTCTCTTTCAGAAATTTTCTCAGAGAGAAACTGAAAAGGACTTATTTGTGAGGTTTTTTTTTATGTAATTTATGTTGGCAGAGTAGGGGTACTCAAAGTCCAACCTTGTTTGCTCCATGGACTTTGAAGCCTAAAGGTGGTCAGCTATAAGTAGTTCATTATACAGTTTGATTTTCATTCCATAGCATAGTTCATGGGCTCAAATTTCCGTACTTGTCTTTTAGGACCTATATTGGGTCTGGTTAATCTGTTTGTCGAATACTTTGAATATCTGTCCGTAGTGCCCACCAGGTCAGGTGATGAGGCCAGATAGAACTGATTGAACTTTATTATACATTAGTTGGCTTATCTCTTATTTTCTTATTTTCTTTTTTAATATAGTGGGGGAGGAAATAATGGGTGTGAGTTCCGGCGAGTTTAGCTAAATTTATTTTAATCTAGTGAGAGTTAGTAATATTCAGGGGTACTCTGATGATACTTTTCTCTGAATCGGATTAAAGAATGGGATCACAACAGAAATATAAAATGATAAAGACGAAGTGCCTTGCTTGAGATTTGCTGCAGGGACAGGCTAGCCACTGAATATAAATTTCCTAAGAAATTTACATATATATA
This sequence comes from Sonneratia caseolaris, assembly GCA_900006705.1. Taxonomy (NCBI): domain Eukaryota; kingdom Viridiplantae; phylum Streptophyta; class Magnoliopsida; order Myrtales; family Lythraceae; genus Sonneratia; species Sonneratia caseolaris. The sequence goes on from CXYZ01002974.1 coordinate 453,129, forward strand.
TATAT
>CXYZ01002974.1:454471-491829 GCA_900006705.1 Sonneratia caseolaris
ATATATATATATATTCATTACATTTATTCATTAAATCATATATTTGGCACATATTAAACTCTCTTCTTTGGCTGTAGGTGGTTGTTGATTTTACTGCTTCATGGTGTGGGCCATGTCGTTTCATAGCACCCTTCCTGGCAGAGCTGGCTAGGAGGTTCCCTAGTGTCCTGTTTCTCAAGGTTGATGTTGATGAATTGAAGGTACAAAAGAATATTCACTTGTTATACTTGTTAGAAGTAGCAGAGGAGTAATATGATGAAGTGATCATGATAAAGAAATTGACATGGCAGATCAACTCTCTAAATTATAACATATTCAGAGGTCAACTTCTGTATAGAGTAACAGACCAGGAAATCCATATCTGGAATAGTAAAAGATGAACCAAGTGCCAAGCACACCTGATGTCAGACAAATTATGTCTCTAAAGTCTAAACTATATAGCTCATTTCATAATATTGGAAACATCAGCTGATGCCTTATTCCCTGGATTAGATTTTAAGATGTGTATGATGGAGAACTAGAGTTCATACTCGTTATTATGTTTTTCTTTTTTTTTTGCTAATGATGTCTAAAAGTATTCAAAATTTGAAGTTTCCAGCTATTTTCTGTTGTCGTAGATAATGGTGAAATTCTCGAAAAGCTTTTAATCAGAGTGAGTCCTATAGGAGGTGGGATCTAAAACAGATGACTTTCTTGTTCTGCAGACCGTTGCACAGGAATGGGCGGTGGAGGCCATGCCGACCTTCATGTTCGTGAAGGATGGGAAGATTGTGGACAAAGTGGTTGGGGCCCGTAAAAGCGACCTCGAGGAGATGACCATTAAGCATATGACGGCCACAGCTTCTGCTTAAAACACATAAACTCAAAACAATGCACTTATGCTTTCCTGAATAGGTTGCATACCTGAACTTGTTTATGCTGATGGCAATGTTGAAACTGGTTGTTCTACTTTTCGTATCACACCAGGATTGTGTTCCAATATGTGGATGTTTATATTATCAATAACCTGTTGCTTGATCGGTTTGTGATATCGTATGTCAGCTATATGTTGTTGGATCATTTATATGCTTGCCAATTTCGACTTATTTCCAGTTCTCTTGCCTTAGTTGGGCGTCTGTTAAAGCTTGGCTTTTGTGAAAATTGACCAGAATAGCGTTGGAAACGGTTGCTTCGCTGAGCGTCTTAGTGCTCATGGTCTTAGTTTTAAACTCTCAGTGTGGATATAGTTCAAGTCTCTTGCATGTGGGCCTGTGCCTTGCCTTGCCTTGTCTTTGTGGAATGATGCATGTCTTGAGTTCAATTTCTCTAAAGTTAATGTCTTCCAAGATTAAAAGAAAAAAAAGTTCCCTATTCATGGTTAGTTATTGAGATCGGAGTATCTAACTTGTGGTTATTAAGTTAGTCGAGCATGAGAGAGGAAAAAAAAAAGGTTGACTCATGGTCATGTTGAGAATAAGGATGGTGTATTATACAGTTTGAGATATCTCATTATTCCCAGATGTTGGCCCGAGACTTTTTTTGGTCAGCTGACTAGCGAGTTGACCTTGTCAGAGGCTGTCATATGAGGACATGGGTGTAATTTAACATCTGAATTATATAAGGGAATTCTTGTAAATATAAAATATTCACTACTATCACCCATCAAATTAAAGGTATTGGAGCTCAGGTGATCGCAAAGCAAGTCCGCAACTCCTAGCTTATGCTACTGCAATACATTGCAATCTCACCGCCGAATCCAAAAGTCAAACTCGTTGGGAGAATGAATGAGGCACCTCAAATTTGATTTGCTCAAGACTGCTGTCACCTCAATGTAGAGATTATGGAGTAGACTACTCAAACATCTTACTTGTACTTGATGCCCAGTTCTGTTTCTGGAGCTTGGCCGAGTGATAGTTATACCCGGCCTAGTGATTTTCATCGAAATTCTGTTCCACAATACCCCCAGATAACCTTTGATTTTGGGACCTTCGTTAGATAAGGGAATCCCCATGCCTTTGACATCTGGTTAAGAGACTTAAAAACTCATTTAGGATGCTTTCACATTCAACTTCCTGTGAGGGGATTACCATAATTCTTAGGATAACCTATTTGAATGAATCGTTATGCGTTTCCCCTTTGGTCCCTTTGAGAATTTCATGGATTCAGGTTGGCTCTGTGATTATACCCGTCAAAGTCAGATTGCCTTTAATCTGGAAAATTTCGAGCAACTGAACAGCTTATCCTTCAATATTTATTACATGGATAGACGTAGAATTCTGGCCAAAAGATATAAAGATCAGAGCATGTGATTTAGGAAGATAAACACATTTGAATTCATTTACATTCTTCATCATCAGCTAGCTGTGGTTCTAATTTATCCAGAAAGCATCAATCCTTTCAGGAGACTCTCTCTGCCACAATGAAATATTAGCCAAAACAAAACTAAAACAGACCCATGCCCGTCCAGCAAAAATCACAACCAGCTCACTAGGATTCATCCCTATGGAAGTCGACGGAATACGACTTCATGGTATCTTGGACAAGCAGAGACGAACACTTGAGTTATAGCATGCCCAGTATTGCAGAATCCATTCAAGCCAACATGAGCTTTGCAGTGAGAATATTCCCTGCAGACCGGCTCTCCACTGGGTTATTTGCAGCTTCGTCCAGCAAGCAACATTCCAGTACTGAACAGAAAGAAGCCATCCACCTAACTTCATTATTGAGCACTGCTTTCAAAAGTGAGTAATTCTTCTTCATCCTGCACGCTGTGGTACAAGCTCAATCTGGTGATTGCAATTGCTTCACCAATCAGGGATGTTCGAGTAGATTTCAGAATGTGAACTTCAACATAGTCACCAACTGCTGGATTTCTCTTGTGAGCTGATTGATCAGCACGGTCAAGGACTGGGAGGTTCTTGAATGATACTCTGTGGAATCTATCACTCTTGCCAATAAGTTCTGTTTCTGGAGCTCTCTTGTTGGGTCCTTCGACCAAAACCAGTTGAATGGTCCCAACTTGAGAGTCATAGCACTTAATTGTACTCTCATGGAAGGTCTTGATCAACTCAGTTAGCCTCCTCTGCTTTACCTCCTCAGGGACATCATCAATGTAATTCCTGTGCGCATGCGTTCTCTCTCTCATGCTGTATGCAAACATGAATGCCATATCATAGCCCACAGTTCTTATAAGGCTAAATGTGTCCTCGTGGTCCTCCTCAGTTTCTCCACAGAATCCTATCAAAAGAAATTTAGTGATTCAAATGAATGGGTCTGATTTCGTTAGATGAAAGGTAATTAAAAAGTCATATTCATCCATACCTTAACAAGGCAAATTAATATGCTGTAACTATGCACAACACCAGAAAACCTTAGACGGTCACAAGCGACAGAACAAACTATCTAACTCGCAATAACTTGCATTTTAAACAATTGACCTTTCAAGAGTCCCTTATTCCGCCTACCATCTCCTACAATGAATCATATGCAGTTTTCAACATAAACTAGTCCAATCAGTGTAATTACCGCAACTAAAGTAAAATCTCAACATTATGACAAACTGCAAAGANCTAGTCCAATCAGTGTAATTACCGCAACTAAATTAACATCTCAACATTATGACAAACTGCAAAGATTTCTTACCACATATAAAGTCACTGCTTATACCCACATCAGGAACAATTGCCCTTATCTTTTGCACCAGATCCAAGTAGGCCTCTTGGGTGTAACCACGTCGCATCCTCTCTAATACTGAGCTGCTCCCACTTTGTGCAGGTAAATGGATATATTTGCAGACATTATGCCTGTCTCTCATAATATACAGCAACTCATCAGGAAAATCTTTAGGGTGTGGAGATGTGTATCTGAATCTTATCTCAGGAAACTCTGACGAAAGTTGGTTGAGAAGATCAGCAAATCGCAGACCCATTTTCTTTACCTTGTTCATGCTGGAGAATCCTTCACTGAATTTCCAGTTGGCACCTGTTTCAACTTCATGTTCAGGCCCAGATGTGTCATTGTAGCTGTTAACATTCTGTCCCAGAAGTGTCACCTCCTTCACACCTTCTTTTGCCAGCTCAGCAACCTCCCTCAGAATTGACTCAACAGGACGTGAACGCTCTCTGCCTCGAGTAAAAGGAACTATGCAGAATGAGCACATATTGTTGCAACCCCTCATGATGGAGACAAAAGCGGAAACTGAGTTTTTTGATATTCTGACTGGGTTTATATCGGCATAAGTCTCTTCAAGGGAAAGCAGAGTGTTAATCCCTTTTTGACCAGTATCGACTTCTTCCAGTAAACGAGGTAAATCTCTATAAGCGTCAGGACCACAAACAACATCAACCATCTTGTCGGCATCTAGTATCTTGTCCTTCAACCTTTCGGCCATGCATCCTAACACGACTACTTTAGGAGGCTGCCGGGAGTCTGACCTACCAATAGCAACATTACTCTTCCATTGCCTCTTCAAAAACCAAAAGTAATTCAGCCTCTCCCACACCTTATGCTCTGCATTGTCCCGGATGGCACAGGTATTGATAAAAATGATCTCAGCACTCTCAGGAACATCCACCATTTCACTATAACCAGCATTCTTCATGATAGACAGAACAATCTCCATGTCGTTTATGTTCATTTGACATCCATAAGTTTCATGGTAAATTCGACCTCTAGAAGGATCTTCAGTTGAAGGTATGGGATTGAGAGAAGCACTGGAACAAGTTCAAGTTTGCTGGCTTACTAGATAGACGATGGTTCATAAACGATGAGGTACAGGAGAATATAACGGGATCATTAATAAGCCTTAAATTTTCAATAGGAAGATCAACAGAACCCATTTAGAAGAGTGGAATCACAGAAATTCTTTAGTGCAGGCCAAAAACTGGAAATGGAAGGAAAAGAAACACATCCAAGCAAAAAAATAAAACAAAAGAAAAGAAAGGGAAAGAAATAAAATATAGGAATGAGACTAAACCAGAGAGAGAGAGAGAGAGAGAGAGAGATAATGGAATCGTTAACTTGATGTTTGCAATCCAAATTCTGCTTGTTAAGGGCAGTTTTTTCAGTGCCTAAAATTGGGTTTATCTTATATAATACTAATATAAAGGGGTTAACCTGCTGAGACCAACAGGATCTTATGCATTGGCAAGCATGGTAATGACATGAATACGAGTAGAAACATTTTCTTCGCCAAGTGAAATCTCCTAGACCATAATAGAATTTTCATGGGCTCATTGTAATAGTTGAAGACCCACAATTATGAAATTAGTGCATTGCCTCTCTAATCTAATCAATCTTCTACACGATACGTAGAACAGCAAGGAAACATACGCCCCAGAAACAGACTACAACTCAATACTGAAGAATTTAAAAGAACTCGGCTTAATACTAGAAATTCTTAAGCATGAAGTGACAATGGCTAGTCAAAAGAATCAAAATAGTCACATTATACATTTATCTAGGCTACAAAGACCTATACTTATTCACTGTTTATTGCAGGAATAGGATAGAGAAAGAGGGTGTACTCTGACTGTGTTTCTGGAGTGGTAAGGCCCGTAGCTGACTGAGCAATGAAATGGCGCAGAGTGGGAACCTCGTAGGTCTTGCCTGAAGAGGGGAGCTGGGAGCGAGAGAAGCTTCTCGAGAAAGTGATGGAGAATCTCGCCCTGGGCAGAGCCGCCATCGGATGGCTTGAGGCGCAGGAGGAGGCAGAGGTGAGTGGCGACGGCGGCGACAGAGAGGGGTATCTGAGGCTGAAGAAGCGGCAATGGCCTGGGATTTTGATGGAGTATAGAGAGGTAAGTGAAGACGCCATTGCAGACGAGAAGAGCTGGCCAGTGAGGAGCTGGCGACTGGCGAGACGAAGGACGGGGGGGATAAGAGAAGCTTCAACGTCCGGTCCTGGAACTGCTAAATGAAACGACGTTCTCTCTCACCGTTTGATCTGATTTATTTTCCCGTAATATTCTGCAATTTACGAGATTGATGGCGTTATATTTCCAAAAACCAGACCAGACATTGGATTTGTGGACTGGTTCATTGGTTCATGGGTTTAACCAGAACTTAATGGGTTAAACCGGTACTATGAAAATAGTTAAATAATTAGATAAATATGTAGTAGATATTGATATAAAATAATCTAAAAATGTTTTTAGAATTTTGTACTAAATTTCACAAAATTAAGTCCGATGGACCTCCGTTCTCATTCGTTCAACATGATTCTCGGTTCAATTGCTTCTGAGAGAGATTGAACTATGAGCGAATGACTCGGCTCCCAGTCGAAAGACACGGCTCAGAATCCAGTCTTCATGCCAAGCCTTTGGCTTTTCCTCGTAAATATCTGAATTAACGGTGGGCAAAACTCGTCGAGTTCTTGCAGTTCAAACTAGAGGCTTTTGTTGCCTACTTTGTTTGAATCAAGGTTAAGAGCCTCTATTGCCCACTATAGGCCCCGTGTGTTCCAACTCAATCGGAAAGTTGTGTGGCATGCTTTTTCCATACACCAGATGGTGATGAAGATCATCTGTAATCTCAAAAAGATGATCTGTAATCATTATATCGGACAACTCCACTTCCACGATGTTACTGATCGAGTGGCATCTCACAGTTTGTGAGGTCCACGACCACCTCGACCTCATCAAGTTATGACTGGCTGAACATAAGCGTGAAGTGTTCGTGTTTCAAGGTTGAGTTCGCGAAGGAGATAGGAGAAAATGATGAGAGAATCCGGTTTATACACGTGTGTGCTCTCATTACAGATTGAGTAAAAAGCTTCACGCACGTGACCCTAGTTTATGCAGTGGAAGTAAATGGCACCTGATCAAAGCCAGAAGCATTCGGACCTCGAAACTCCATCTAACTGATCTCGGAATTGGAAGAAACCAGTGGAGTTATGAGCTATAGTTAGGCCTAGCATATCATGCAAAGTTGGCACCGGTGAACATCGATGCTTATGCCATTTATACATGGGTTTCCTTCTGCAGCTCTTTTCTTAGATTTCTGGTAGAAGGAGGACAACGTTTTCCTTCTTCTGGCTGCAGGCTTTCCAGACAAAACTTTCTATTATCCTCCTCCATAAGGGATGGTATTGGCACACACTAGTAGAAAGCTTTAACTTCATTACAACCTGTTCAATCAGCTGTTATTCCTTCTCTTCGATTGTTTTGTACTGTTGGGATGTTTCTTCTGAATTTAAAGTTGCTCATGCTTTGGAAGGACATTTGACCAAGAAAAGCCTCATGTTTCATGGCACAAATGAGAATAGACTAAGGTCCAAAGCCATTTTCCTATTAAGTGAGTCACCAAGAACAGAATACTCAATTGTAACACTCAGATGCCCTCGTAACATGTTTGTTACGAAATCTTCTCTGAATCCAGAGGTCTTATCAGCCTTTTTTTTTTTACCTTCCCTTTTTGTCACTTGTGCCAAAACTAAGACAATTTGGGATGAGTTAAACTATATATGCTATCAGGGCAAAGACTAAACGTTTTCATAAGCAAGCTAGTATTTGCATGATATGTACGTTACTTTTGGTTTAAGGGTGTATTCGAGCAGTTTTTGACGAAAGAAATTGAACGATTCCCTACTATTAGATTGTATTTTCTAACGGCTTTTAGACTTAGATTAGCTTCGACATCGAATTTGCAGCACCGCTCGGAGGCCGCTTGTTCATCTCACATATGTGCTTCGTCTTCCCGAGTTCTTATAAATTTTGATTTTTACATATCAGCTTTTCAAGGAATAAAATCCAAATTTCACTGGAGAACATGAATAAAATCTATAAAGATATATATATCTTGGGATTGACTTCTAGAAATAAGACATCTGTTGAAGGAAGACATGGCATTCGTGATTTCTTGAATGGGGCATCTCATTTTCCCCTCCTTAGCTGTCCACTTCCTCATGGATCCTCCAATTACACAATCTGCAATCGCTGCAATCCCCCGTTAATCAAGGCTGGAATATGCTAAGTGGTCCTAAAGATTGCGTTTCTTTGCCACCTAATTTCAAATTGATTTTGATTGATTGAGAATATGTTGGTCACTTGGAGCAGAAGTTAAAAGCAAAGCATATGCCTACCCCCAAAAGCAGTAAGGAAGAAGAAGAATTAACTAGAAGACAGTCTATGCTTGTTCTTTTTTCTCTTGGTTGGCTAAGGTGGACTCGGAATATCGGCAGTTATGCCCCCCGGAACGAGATTTCTTGCCATACTCAATGGGAAAGAACACATACGGAACATTATGCAGTTGTCTTGTAGCTTGCCGTAGCATAATCTTGCAGTTCGATAGTGTAATTCACAGCTAATCAGCAAGAATTATCAAGCCAAAATAATAATAATAATAATAATAATAATAATAATAACTTCAGCAAGTACTAAAAATTCATGGGATTAAACATGTTTTCCTTATCATATGTGGTTGACAATGAGACAAAAAAATATATAAATTTCCTGCAAAGAACAAGAAAATCTCCCCCACTTTCCCTTATTTTTCTATCATAAACAAAATTGTAATATGGATCTAAAAAATAGAAAAAGAGAAAAATAAAAGTTCCTCTTGGTGACAATATCTCGAATCCACATCTTATGAGTGCCGAAACATCATGTTATAAAGTTTTATCATTCAGCGAACCGTTTAAACCGTCAAACCTAAATTAATCAAACTCTATTTTGAATTAAGAATATTGAAGGGAGGGTTGGTCTCCGGTCTCTTATGCCACACAAAAGAGAGGTAAGAAAGAAGGTTGAGAGTCCACGTACAGATCAATCTTTACGGCGCCGTATGCATCGCATTGGGAATGAGAGAAATCTGAGAGTCTTTCAACATAAGAAATCACCCACTTCTGTAATTTTTTTTTTTAAATTACGATCAACACTGTTGTTCTTGTCAGAAATATGATAGCTTGCATCGAATTCCTTATTTTTCCTGGGAAAAAAAAATAGTAGTCAACCTTTTGTCATCAATTATCTATCATCTTACCCTCACGTTAGTTTTTATATTTAAAAATTTTACATGACCGCTGAAATGTCACTAGACAAGTTAAATGCCATGCAAGAAAAATTAACGGCCATTTGACCTATGAACTCATTCGATACCAAATGATTGAGTTTTTTGATTATTTTGTGGCAAATCAAATATGAGAAACAAATATGTAAGTCTACTATAGACAAAGGGAGATTTTTACTCCCTCATAAATATTATCATATCACTCATGGTTTTCATCTTAGAATACTATATTATATCTAACTCTTGCTATCTTATTTAATTTTGCATTTTCACATGGACATTTGGTGAACTTCATACGAGATGGTCTCCCACCCTCAAACGATGAATTAAGTGTATATGGAATTTATAAATAAAAAGTTTGGAAAGTGTAATAATCATGGGCTAATTGAAAAAGGGATCATCATCTTTTTCACTTCAATTTGATTTCATTGTTTCCCTTCATCTTCGTTAGTAATGGTTGGTAAAGGATTTGATATTCCCTACGTCGGTTGCCTATTTTATGTGACAGGATTGGCAATCTTTGTTTTAGGCGTGGTTGCATTGATCATATGGAAAAAAAGTAGCTGGTAGGAAGATTTGGAGAAGGAATGATTATGGAGTTTGGTTGAAAGCTAATCAGGCCAGGAGGATGGTAGTGACATTGAATAAGAGAAGTGGAAGAGAGGAGGATTGAAAGGAGGATCTGATGAAGTTTTCATCCAGTTGCAGTAAGACGAAAATTGAGGGGCATGATCAATATGGAATGGGGAGTAGAGTTGTGAGGGGTGATTAAATGGAAAGTGAAGTTGAAAGCTTGGATAGGAGTAGAAATAGAGAGACAGAGAAAGCAAAAGGGAAGGTGGCGATGGAAGAAGTGGAAAAGGAAGAGAATAACTCCTAGGAAATAGTCAAAATGGCTTAGAAGATTAGCAAAGTAGCAGAGGAAGTCAAGGTACAGGATAGGGCTTGTTCATATTTTGGGGAGGATGATGACAAAAAAGAGTAAATGGGTGGAGTGCAAAACTGAAATAGGGGAGGAGATAGGACAGAAGATTGGAATAGAGCAAGGGGTGGTGCAGATTAAGAGGAATCAGTATTATGTGGATCTACCAAAGGAGAATAGAAGGCTAGAGATATTATTATATGACATAGATAAAGTTATGAGAAGCTTGTCTTTGAAGAGGAAATTGTAGGAAGAAGAGGACAAGATATTGTTTAAGAGAAGGGAGGTTGGAAATAAAGTATAATCAAGCTAGATTTGGATAGAAGAGGGAGGAGGGAATGTGCCTATGATTAAAGAGATGGGTGGAGATAGAGAATTTAGAACTCAAATGCAAATAAAAGAGTAGCCTAGGAAGTGGAGAATGAAGAGATGAGTAAGTATGGCTCAAATAGAGGAATGGAGTCTATTTAATGTCAAGGTTCAGAAGTTGAGTGAGGAGGAGACAACAACGGGCTTGGGTGGCTAGCCTACAACAACCACCAAGGAGCAATGAATCTCATGAGTTAAAACTATCAAGGATTGACCTTGACAGTCCAACCTTTAAAGGCATTGAAGAGGAAGCATGAGCTGGACTGTCTTTTTCAATGGAAACAAAGAATGGTTCTACAAAAATGGAAAAGATCATAAGAAGAGTTGGTTTTTCACAGAGTGCCTACACTTAACCAGTTGGGAAGAGTAAGGCTTTAGTTCTTTGGTGGAAGGAAGATTTTCAAATAAGAGTAGTTTCAAGGGCTAGGAACACCTTTGAAACAAGAATAACTTACAGGAATGGGATAGAAGGAAGAATTACATGGATCTATGTAGACTTTGAGGAGAATAGAACTGCTGAGAATTGGGACTATTTGAGGAGCGTTAAAGATGGGAACAACTTTCCTTGGCTTTGTATGGAAAACTTCAATGAAATTGCAAATCTAAGTGAGAAAGGGGGAGGCAATGTCCCAAATAACAGAAGGGCTGAACATTTTCCATTTTTATTAAATGAGCTGGGGTTGATGGATGCTAGATATCAAGGACCTAAGTACACATGGTGTAACAATAGACATGGTGGAGATAGGATTAAGGAGAAAAATGATAGATCTTTTATATCGAATGATTGGATATTGGCTTTTCTAGCTGTTGCGGTAATTCACGAGGTTGTAGTGGGCTTTGATCACACTCCATTGGTGGTTAAGACATATTGGAAAGAGATTAAAAGAACTAAAGAGTTTAGGTTTGAGGCAATGTGGGCTACTAGTTAGGAGTGTAAGAAGGTGATTCAAAATTCATCGAGGAATGGAAGTGATAAGGACCCAGTGTAGGACAAAGCTAGTGAAGTGGAGTAAGAGTTTATTCCCAAATAATAGGACAAATATTGAAGAGCTAAGCATAAGGTTAGCAAAGGAGCAAAGTAAAAAAAAAAAAAAAGATAAAAAAGGAGGATACTGAGTTTGAAGCACATATTATAGTAGAGATTCAAAAACTGTGGAGAAGAAAGAAGATAGTTTGGAAACAAAGATTAAGAGTGATTAAGCTAAATGAGGGGGACAAGAATACCATCTTCTTTCATGCTTGCACCTTGCTAAGAAGAGCTAAAATCATGATCATTGGAATAAAGAACATGGATGGAGAATGGAGTAGAGATCATGCAATCTTTCAGGGGTTTCTTTGAAGAGCTTTTTACTAGTGGAAGTGAAGTAGGAGGAGAGGAAGTTTTGGCATTAATTGATGGGCAAGTGATAAGTTATATGAATTGTTGTTTAGTTGAGGAGGTGAAGGCTAAGGAGGTGAATGCAATTATCTTTCAGTTAGGAGCTCTTGAGGTGTCACGTTTTGATAGTTACTCAAGAATCTTCTATTAATCATATTGAGATATTATTGGTTAAGATATTAGGACAATTGTTTTAAAAAATGGTTAGTTACCTAGTACTGTCAACATAATTGTGATAATTCTAATTTTTAAGGTTCATGGTCTTAAAAACCTCACTCAATTTAGACCCATCAGCTTATGCAATTTCTTATGTAAAATTGTTTCATAAATTCTTGTCAATAGGTTAAAGCCCTATCCACCCTCTCTCACTTCTCTAGAACAAAGTGCATTTGTAGTTGGTAGACAAATCCATAATAACTCTATCATTGGGCATGAGATATTCCACTATCTAAGAGGGAAGAATAGAAGAAAAGAGAGGAATGTACACTTAAAAATAGATATGATGAAGGCTTATGATAGGGTTGAAGAAATGCGATGTCGAAGCTTGATTTCTATGAGAAATAGGTAGATTGAGTGATGTGCATGAATACTATCCATTATACAATTAATGTGAATGGAAAAAATGTAGGCATGGTGGTTCCTATAAGTGGATTGTGACAAGGGAATTCACTCTCTCCGTATTTGTTCATAATAATTGAAGATGTGTATGTCTCAGATCATAAACAAGTTAGTGATAGAAGGAAGACTAAAGGAGATCAATATGAATAGAGACTACCCAAGTGTTTCTTACCTTTTCTTTGCATATGACACCATATTCTTTTTGAAAGCAACAAAAGAGAATGCCAAGGAGCTCAAAAAGGATATTGGATCTCTACTATCCATTTTTTAGGTAAGCTATGAACTTGAGGAAGCCTTTTGTATCTTTTAGTAGCAACACAAGAGAAGCTACCAAGGAGGAAATATGCGAGGATTTGGGAGTGGGAAGAGAGGTGGAAATAGGTAAATACTTGAGGACTATCTCTAGAATGGTGAAGGACTAGGAGTGTAGAAACTCTAGGGATGGAAGCGACATCTATTCAACCAACCTAGAAGGGAAGTACTTGATAAATTAGTGGCTACAAAAGTTCCAACTTATCCTATGGCATGTTTCAAACTCCCTAAGAAGTGATATCAAGAAGTTGATATGGCAATTGCTTAATTTTGGTAGGATCAGAAACAAAGGTAAAGGAAAGTGTACTGGAAGAGTTGACTTGATTTTACAGAGCCAAAGGTGATAGGGGGATTGAGTTTCAAAGATTTGATGGAGTTCAATTTGGCACCATTGGCAAAAACAGTTTTGAGAGCTTTGCAAAATCCATATACATTATGGGTTAGAATACTTAAAGGCTTTTACTTACCAAGGTGTGATTTCCTGTCGGCCAAGAAAGGGGCATGCACCTCGTGGTATTGGAGTAGTATTGTGGAAGGAAAGGTGGTGCTAAAGAATGGGTTGGTTGATCTTACAAATTGGAGATGGAAAATCTATTGCTATTTGGGAGGACACTGGGGTACCAAGATGTAGGGATAATGGACCACACATGTTGTGAGGAATGAAAGGTAAAGTGGTTTCTCTAATTGTTAGAAACCAACATGGATAGATCTTTGATAAGTTACGAAAGTATGTTTCAGAAGAAGAAGTGGCAACTATTAGGAGGATTTTTGTTATGGCTTTAAAAAAAGTTGACAAGAGGATTTGGCCTTATGAATGCAAATGGGAGGCAATAGTAAAGTAAGCATATTATTTCCTAAGAACTACTAGAAAGAAGACTAAAGTTATCAAATCTTCATCACCTACATATACAAATAGTGCTACATGGAAAATGGTTTGGGATATTGATGTGGCATCAAAATTGAAACATTTTCTATGGAAAGTTATCTTAGGTATTCTTCCCAACAAGAATGCACAAGCCAACATAAGGGTTTATGATTCATGTCTTGCTCTTTTTGTTAACTAGTGGAGAATGTGGAGTATGCATTGTCAACATGTGAATGGACTCAAGTAGTACAATTTGTGGGTAGCAATATTATAATTAACAAAGTTCTATTGGCATATTGGATAGTTGGCCTAAAGGACTAGCTTTGGAAAGTAATCTTAAATGGTAGGAAAAGATAGACATGTAGACAAGAATTATCCATATGATGTAGCATAAAGATGCATTGCTAAATTTGAAGATGCCTATCCTTAGATAGGAAGGGTAATAGGGAAGATTCATAGAGATCTTGAGGAGTATGTCTCAAATGAAGAAGAAGATAGAGAAGATGTCAAGGGTAAAAGCTTCAAATCCAAAGCCTCTTGTCCGGTGGCAAAGATCAGATCCTCATATGATTAAGCTTAACTGTGATGTAGTTAAAGATAAGATAGAGTTGAGACTATAAAGAAAAGTTGACAGGTGGAATTAATAAGAAGATTAAGTGTAGTGAAGTGCTAGTTGTAGAATGGCTTGTAGTTAAGGAAGATGTCGGACTAGTTAGAAGACATAAGTGGCATAGGATAGTTTTGAAATTAATGATAAAGTGGTGTTCAAAGGATTTCAATTTCTTGAACAAGTTTTATGGCAACTCACACTTCTTATTGAGCGTACTAACGAATGTAGAATATATTTTGTAGGAATGAAATTTATAATTTTTTTCATTTATAAAATTCTAATTTAAAATATTAAAGAGATGTCAAAATGTCTTAATTAATTTATATTAGTCATACCAAATTATTTTTATTTTAATAGATTTTATCTTTTTGTCAATCATTTAATAGCATTTATAGAAAATAAAAAAGTAGACATGGTAAGTTGAATATTTTAACATATTAATGAAATATTGCATAATTAGGTATATATCATAAAAAAAGCTACTTAACTATATAATTTAACTATCATAAAATTTCCCAAAAAAAGATAAAATAATGTAAAAATAAATAAGTAAAGTACGGTGAATCTTTATAATTTGTTAATAAATTAATAATATGCCGTAAATCATGTTCATAATTTATTTTTTTTTAAAATTGATATCTAAAATTTAATTTATAAAATTTAAACTGTACTATTCAGCAGATTATTCAATGCTGGGAGGGTAGAAATTACCTATATAAAGAAAAAAAAAAGATATTGTGGGTCATAAAACTAGTGATCCCTCTCCACCTCCCTTTGCCCGTCTCACTTTTCTTTNTCATTTAATAGCATTTATAGAAAATAAAAAAGTAGACATGGTAAGTTGAATATTTTAACATATTAATGAAATATTGCATAATTAGGTATATATCATAAAAAAAGCTACTTAACTATATAATTTAACTATCATAAAATTTCCCAAAAAAAGATAAAATAATGTAAAAATAAATAAGTAAAGTACGGTGAATCTTTATAATTTGTTAATAAATTAATAATATGCCGTAAATCATGTTCATAATTTATTTTTTTTTAAAATTGATATCTAAAATTTAATTTATAAAATTTAAACTGTACTATTCAGCAGATTATTCAATGCTGGGAGGGTAGAAATTACCTATATAAAGAAAAAAAAAAGATATTGTGGGTCATAAAACTAGTGATCCCTCTCCACCTCCCTTTGCCCGTCTCACTTTTCTTTCGTCAACGCCATCACATCTTGCCTCTCTCCCTCACCGCAGATTGCAGAGCCGCCGAGGCAAAGAATCATGACCAGCTCCTCCGCCACTTCTCGCAAGGTCTCCGCTATTCCATCTCTCTCCCTCCCTGTCGGTTTCAATCGACGAATCAGGGGAAAGATGGTGTCTGATTGTCAGGGAATCTTCTCTAATTGCGATGAATTGCTGACTCGACTGTTTGGTTTTCCTTGCAGACTCTGAGTAAGATTGCTTCCAACAGGCTCCAGAAGGAGCTCGTGGAGTGGCAGGTCAATCCCCCTTCGGGCTTCAAGCACAAGGCAACCGACAACCTCCAGAGGTCTGGTCACCCAAAAGCCATTTCCTATGATACTTCATTTCTAGGGTTTCTCTTTAATCAAATCCAACTTTCTGAACATTGATAGAGAAGCGACTTGGTTGAGCTTGAGTTGGAACATGAACACAGCGTCGCAATCATGAAAGTGATCCCGGCACCTCATTGATATTCCCTTTGAAAAATACCATGTCGTTGATATTTGTTCTCATAATGACGTTTGCATATGTAAAGGGTGGGAGACGCATTATTACCCCTTTGTGAAGCTTTCAGCAAGAGTAATATGTCCCTCTGGTTGTAAAAGTGAATGGCAGGGGAAAGATCGAAACTTTCTGATTACTTAATAGTTGCTTGCTGAATGCTTGTACATGTGCATCTTCCAGGTGTTGGGCCTTGTTCTTTGCTGTCTATATTCCGTTAGTTAGTAAGTTTGTATCTCCTGGTTGTGAATGTTATATACTTAAGAAAGAAGTAGTTACATTAATTGCATTTCTTATCTTTTGTTTGATTAAAAAAGATGGGTTATTGAAGTAGATGGAGCTCCAGGGACTCTCTATGCAAATGAAACCTACCAACTCCAGGTGGACTTCCCGGAGCACTATCCCATGGAAGCCCCACAGGTTGGCGCTCAAATTTCCCTTTTTGAACTTCATAGATTATGTTATTTATAATTGAGATTTGAAGTTGACACTCTATGTTGGGTTTTAATTTGTTTCTGAAAGCGGCTCTCTGAATAACAGGTTATCTTTCTGCATCCAGCTCCTATGCATCCTCATATTTATAGTAATGGGCATATTTGCTTAGGTAAGTGGGCTTGTTTCTCTTTAATCTGTCCTCTCTGTGACTGCATTCAGCCTTTTTTGGATATCCTATTCTATTTTTCATTTTAGGTCTCTCTTGAAATGCTGTACCATTTTGTTTTAAAATCATGATATTCTGGTTGTGAGAGTAAATATTGGCTTATTATGTGCTTCTTTGGTGAAGAAAATGTTCATTTACAGGGTTAGTCCTGTCTCTATATATTTAAATACCGAATTATAAAAATTGCTTTGTACTTTGAAATTTGTCAATAGTCTTCTAAATATGAATAGTTGTTCATCTAGTTATCCTGAATTGAAGATATTGGAAGGGGTGAGCCACTTCTGCCTAATTCACAGTCACGTGTTTTGTTGTTTTGGTTGTGAAATGAAAGGACTGTCTTTCTTATATTGACTGTGGCTTCATTATTTATGCAGCTGTGCAGTGAGCACAAAACAAACTATTCTTTCGCCTTTTACTAAAGACTATGGCTTTATTTTTCTTATATATTGCCTGGTTCAAATAGTGAACCAGTTCTGCAAGTGATTTGCATGTTCGTTATTTGATGTAATTATTGGGTACTTTCCTGATCCATGATTCATGACTTGCTCTTAAGAGGCAATATTTGCAGAAGCACAATGTATCCTCGTGTAGACATTATAAAACTGAAGTACTTATCAGAAATTAATAGAAAAAAGGGTACTTATCAGGAATTTTCTACAGTTGTCAGATTACCTTCTGGGAACTTTGAATTTGGAGGATATTTCTTTCTTCCATTGCTACTCGATATACTTTTACAAGGATAAGGCTGAAGAAGTTAAATAAAGGTTAACCTGTCAAATTATATGGTATTGCTTAGATTTGCTGAGCTCTACCTTAATCAAGGTAGCAATTGGAGTTCCTTGATTGAGTTTTGTCTTTTCATGCTGCCAAAAAGAACTGGCATTCACGTGTTAGGATTTGTTGGCTTACAAGTGTCAGGTTTATTGTAAAGACCCACTTGCTATTAGTGAAAATCAGTGGCCTAAGCATAAGCAACTATAGATGGGATATAGGAATTTAAGTGGTTTTTCTGTTTAGTATTATGAGACAGCTATAATGACATGCTTTTCTTCTCATTTTGTAGCTTCTGTTATGAATTGTCCAAATTACAACAGTGACATGACTTGCTACCATTTTTTTAATCCTCTCCCAAAGGATCCCACTTTACTAAGACAGATGAAAAATGTCTAGAAAGTTACTGTGACAGTGTATTAGATACAATTAGAAGATGTATTCTTGTTTCTATCTGGATCTGTCACATACTTTTGGCAATTATTTTCCAAAAATTCCTTTTTGGCTAATATGTTATTTCGGAATTTTTGACGGCCTACTTTCCTTGCATCATTTCTGTTCATATATTAAAGCCAATATATTTTTACAGAGTGACTGCCTTATAGTTTCATTTGGACTTTACTTCATTTGCAGATATATTATATGATTCATGGTCACCTGCCATGACTGTTAGTTCCATCTGTATCAGCATTCTATCCATGCTCTCAAGCTCCACTGTTAAGGTACATGTAGCATCTAACTCTCTCCCGTATGAATTATAGTGTAAAATACATAAATATCACTTGTTCCTGCTTTGAATGCCCAGACACTGGACTATTCAATCTGAAATTCTAATTATTCCTGATTTTAGGTTGTATTTTCAATCTAGGGACTAGAAAGTTCATTCCCAAAAACTGTTCACATTGGTATGCATTCCAGTTGGCTTGGAGAATCTGTATCTGTCCATTCCCTTAGCCCCGAAGCTATAACGACAAAATGAGCAATAGAATTATCAGCATTATATTAGCCAGAACCAGAGTAGAGGAATTATCGGAATCACTTTCCCTGATAAAAAAAGGGCCTCTCCACCGTTCGTCAGTTATTGTTTATTTGTCTTCTCAGCTTTCAGTGAGAAGCCCTATGAAAACTACGTTGCAGATGGATGGGGATTAATGCCTTGAAACCTTTTGAGTGACACCATTCTGACTTTCTAATTTTGCAGCAACGCCCGGAAGACAATGACCGCTATGTGAAGAACTGTAGGAACGGTAGGTCTCCGAAGGAGACGAGGTGGTGGTTTCACGACGACAAGGTGTAGTAACTGTGTCCGTCCTGGTTTCACTATTTTAGTTGCTCAAGAAAATTGCGGTAGCTTCCCCTGGAAAGAAGGGTGAAAGCTATCGACCGTGAGACTGAAAATGGGACACGAGAGAAAACATCCCTGTCGAATAACCGTTCTATTGTAGAGTGGCAGCTGTGTGTGGCATTTTTAAAGGAAAAAAGAGGAAGGGTCGGTGGTGTCATCTGCTCCATCTCGTATAATTTGAACTCTCCCTCTGATCATGTTTCCTCCTCTCTCTCTCTCTCTCTCTCTCTCTCTCTCTCGACCACAAAACTCTCGTAAGGCTAATGGAACTTGCGAAATCAGGTCAGTACACGTGTAAGCACGTGAATGGGTGACATGTGCAAACGAAAATGTCGACTTCGTCTAGTTCTGTTAACACGTGACTACGTGGCTCTGGCTGTGGTGAAGCTCTCTTCGTATGGGTGAAAGCCTGACCTTTTGTCGCGGTGCAGTTTTATTTAACCTCATCTTGAATGGAAGAATTCTTGGTTCAATCTTAGTTGCCACGACTCACTTATCTCAGTCTCTCTATCCTTCGTACCCTTCAAAAAAAGTCAATGGGCCTCATTTGTAATAATTACGTGTACTTACATATATATATATTAGCTATGGATTGGAGGGAAACTGGTAGGGAACCGGCTGGTAAATGATTTCAGCGACTCTGCGGGCCAGTTGGTTCATTGTATTATTAATTAAGGTATAAAATTACATTACACCACTCTCTCTTCCCTCTCGGCCTCACCTTTGTAATCGGAGAATTCCATCTCTCTCGGCGGCAAAGTGATTATGAGAAAACATGGAGGCCCGGCTAAGGGAATTAAGACCTATTACACTTTACATTCAAGCGATGTAAAGGGGTTGTAAACTAATACAATTCAAGCCGTTTATGGCCAACCAAACACGCCCACCATTTCTTTCTACATTCCTTGATCCAAATAGCCATAGGAGCAATACTACTTTCCACTCCAATATCCTGAGTTAATTGCACAACTAGTACTAGAAGTTTCAAGAAAGTTCTAAAGGAGTGCAAAAGCTTTTTTTTTTTTTTTTAACTTACTCGGCTAGTATAAAAAGTTACAAATTTGCTCTCCATTAATATGTACCGTTAAAATCGTAATAACGTTGTTGCGGTGACGACGCCGTTAATGTTGATTACACCAATGATACAAAAAAATAAAATTAGAAAATATCTTAAGTTAATGCAAATAAAATTTAAAATTTATCTTTTACGTTCGCTACAAAACCATTATGTGGACATTTGTTCTAACTTCTCGAGAGGAACCGCTCTTCCATGAGATTTGCTTTCTCACTTCCAGTCGAAAAAGAGATAATGAAGTCTCAAAATACTCATGACCCCTCCATTAGTCTCTACCCTCCATTTGCTGCCCCGAATTGCCTCCACCAACTCCAGGACATCTCCAAGATTGAAATGTATTGTTTTAGTTCAGGAGAACCTACGTTTGATTGACTGATAATGGAACATAGAAGAGGGGGAAGGGGAGTGGCAAAGTTTGGCTTGATTTTATTCTCGCAGATGCAGAGAGCAGCACGATCGATCTCGATCTCGTCAACAGAGTTGAAGGTGCACAGTGGAATAGTACCAAGTTAAAACATTTTGCACCAGTTAGTGAATTTTTTCAATCACCTTGTGCCAATGGTACATTTCACCCGACTGTCATTATGGTGTGTTAACACGATTTTAACGATTTGTATCGACGAATAGCACATTTGTAACACTTTGTATCAATGGAGCAAAAAGAGAGAGAATTTTGTACTCTTTGAAAACTTTCACTAAACCTTTTAAGCCATTAGTACAATTAATCCCCCAACATTCCTCCCCACACAAATTGTCGCAGCGCCGGCTGACACCTCTTTTTTCTTCCTCTCTTCCGATTCTTGAACAGACTGTGAAATAGTGCATATGTAACATTCCATTTTAGACATGAAACGAGGGGAGGCATCAGACCATACGATAAGATTATGCCAATATCCATCACATCCCAGCTCTGCTGCTCTACTTGAATAGCGTGAGGACCTGGGCTCCACCTGCGGATCACAGACTAGCACAATGGAATGTCTTGATCTTCATTATGCACTGCAGCATGCCCCCCGAGAACAGTAGCCCTAATTCGGCAAACTACATAAATACATTCTGATATTTGTGTGTCGTATGTAAAGGATGCGATGAACTCCTCTAGAAGATCGAAATTTTGCAGTAATGTCAGTGAAAGTACTTGGAAACACATAAACATGAGGAGGAAACACTTGCTAATCGCCATTTCCCCTCCCAAATTTTGCTTAAATAGTGAGCTGGGAGGTGAATTTTATTTGGTTTGTTATACAGTAGGACTGGAGGTCAGAGAAATGTATGCCCAAGTTTGAGTCCATAGACAAGTCATCATCTGAAACTAACCCAATGCTTCATCTCTGAGAGTCAATAAACAAAGCCAGGAGAGAGATTTTGAAACTTGTATGCAGAGATTCTGAGTAACTTGCCAGCTCAAAGCAAAGCAAAGAACCCTTCATTGAAATTCTGGAGAAACCCAAACCATTCTCCATCACTTCATATGGGGATCATAGTTGCAGTTTGCTACGTCAATGGTTAGCCAACAAGGTATCCCCAAGAATAGTTTTGGCCATTCTGCACATTTTTAATTTCCTGTGGTCAAAACCAGAAAGAGAGTGAGGAGACTATGAATTCCTGATAAGCATAAGAAGTCATAATGAGTTAAAACAACCTTAATATTGCACAAATTTACAACAGAGCAAGGAATGCCATGTCTAACCCAGACCCAAATGGTCCAAAAATCACAAAAGGAACTGGACCTCGGATAAGAGCTTCAAAGATCCCCCTTTTCTTATTTGGGTTCCTGTCTTGCTGCTAGCCTTTAATATAATGCTAGACACAATATTCTGTTCTATCAGGAAT
Source organism: Sonneratia caseolaris (assembly GCA_900006705.1). Classification (NCBI taxonomy): domain Eukaryota; kingdom Viridiplantae; phylum Streptophyta; class Magnoliopsida; order Myrtales; family Lythraceae; genus Sonneratia; species Sonneratia caseolaris. The sequence goes on from CXYZ01002974.1 coordinate 475,961, forward strand.
CTGTAAATCTACTATCATACCTTTAAGTGCGTTAAGTTGTTTTTTTTTTCCCTCATATAATGCACAGAAACAGCAACTGATTGTTAATCTGCAAATTTAAGCAGATCCATTAGAATAACCGTTCCCTATAGAATATGGGATGCCCAGAATGATAATCAAATAGCTCACCCTTTTCACAGTCTAGCCAACTGAATTCAATTAAAAACACTTTCTAGACATTACCCATTTGTGAAATCTATCTATACCTATTCATTCTGCCAAAATTTCTCATGCAACAAGGCCTTATTGGCTTCGATCTTGTCTTCAATTGCCATCCAGGGTTTAGAGGAAACAACAAATTCCATCACCCCATCTTTCTACGATAGATACTAGCATTTCACCAGCACCTACCAATGCCTGTCTAAAGCTGCTAAACATTCATAATGCGATGCAGTTAATGAAGAAAAGTTGGCGACAGCAAATCAAATTCGTATCGAACTTATAGTACCTTTCCCAAATACATAATCATAACATCTCCAAAAATCTTTAATCTGTCTATTAAAAACTTAGGTTAACCCATGAGAAAATCCCAACAATTCTATCAACTTCGAACGCTAATAACTAAATGAAAAGAGATCCCTGAAGCTTCAAATAAAAAAGCCTCCGACCTACTTCAGGGCGACACTGGCATTCTTCATTGTCCTCAATGGAAGAGAAAACTACAATAGCATGAACTATTCTTCTACCAGTTCAAACAAAAAGATACGTACGGCAGACAAGGAAACGAACTGGTGGCGATCCTTAACATAAATTAACATCCCTACGAACATTTTGAACTCTTTCCATCAGACGAACATGCAGACATACGTGGACACGTCAACGCATGAAATCCAATTGAGGCAAGTAGGAAACAATTTGCAAGGATAGCTGAATGGTTTCTCCAATGAAAATTATCTCCAATATCAGCTAACCTCATTCCATGGTAACTTTAGCTCCAACTTCCTTCATCTTGGCAACAATCTTCTCGGCTTCCTCCCTCGTGACTCCTTTCTTCAACAGGGTGGGCGCCTTCTCAACCAACTCCTTCGCCTCTTTTAGCCCCAAGTCCGTGAATGCCCTAACCTCCTTGATCACCTTGATCTTCGCCGCAGTATCAAATCCCTCGAGCTTGAGGTCGAAAGCGGTTTTCTCCGCCTTCTCAGCCACGGCCTTCGCAGGCCCTCCGCCCTTCCCAGCACCCCGGACGCTGAATCCCATACCCGGCATCATTACCGCCATGACTGGCATCTCGTCGATGTCAAGCTTCTTCCGGAGGACCTCGGTGAGGTCGGAGACCTCGAGCAGCGTCAGGCTGGAGAGCTCATCCACAAGGGTGGAGACTCGATCAGAAGGCTTCAAATCCTGCTGCGGAGCCATGGAAGTGAGCCGACGCACCGTGTTGCTGGCATATGAGGAGCGGAAACAGAGAGGAGAGCTGGCTTGACTATGGAGACGGGACAAATGCGAGGAGAGAAATCGCAGAGACCTCATTGTTGCTGCAGAGATCATAGGTTTCCTCCTGCTCAGAAAGGCACCGCAAAGCTCGAAGATGAGGAAGACATCGGAGATTGACGGACGAGCGATTCGACTCAGTGGGCGAAGTCGGTGGACGGCGGCTCTGAGCATGAACCCTAGGAAAAGGAACGTTCGGACGTGGAGCTGGGCGTTTACTTTGTACAAATTGTGGTCCAGTCCCTACATTTTGTCCAACATAACAAGTTACTCCCTGGGAGAACAGCTCCCCGGCCCTTGGCCCTGCTTCTACAATCGCAACATTCATACCATGGGATAACGGTCGATTGTCGATCGAGATCACATCCCTATTTGGGACGAAATAATTAATTTAATAAAGGATTAGCGAACATAATTTTATCTCTTAATAACGGCCGATATAATTAATTAAAAATTACCATTTAGTTGTCATCCACCACATTTCATTAAATAACTTTCTTTCAATAGCATTATGTACATATATATACTTGTAACTAAAGCCACCTTTTTACTAGTCAGCACGTACATAATTTTCCAGTTAATCTAAGGAAAGGTTCTTAAACAAAATCATATTTAAATTTTTAGATGTAAAATAATTTAAAAAATAAGAGAAAATCAAATATTTCATTTAATCATAAATTCCTCGATTTTAGAAAGAAAAAGCAAATATTATTATACTACATTATATTTCTCCCAGTCAAATAGAAAATGTGTGTATAACTCATAAATTTTTATGGGGGATAATCTTTATTGGACAAACAAGAGTGTTGCACGACATAATAAATAGTACATCAACGTTGAATAGTTTCCCCATCGCGAACAAAACATAATTAGATCGGCCTGAGCTAAGGCGATCTTGAATCTCTCATGATATTCAAGAACCATGGACCCAGTCAGATCGACGGACCCTAGTAGGAATTGATCTTCCTGCAGTTCTTTCTAATCTCGCCCTTGGACCCAGTGAGCGGAGAGATGTTCCCCATCTTGACCATCGACTTGGCAAACTGCTCGAAGAAGAGCCCGTTGCTGTCGGCGTACTTCTTCACGAGCGCCATCGACTCCCGATTCTTGGTCACAAGGACCTCGTCCGAGTTCAGCAGGCCCTTGTAGGCCAGCAGGTTCTTGAAGTAGCTGTTGTCGAAATGGAAAGGGCTCACATAATCCAGGAAGAAGAGGGTCTGGTCTCCACCCGACCTTGGGCACCGGGCTCGAAGCTGAGCCGCGTAGGACTGGTCCAGGGTGAAGTCCGGCTTCCCGTTTCCGCTCTGGTTGTACAGCCTCTGCCTGAAGCTCGTGCACCTGGCGTTCCCGATGGTGTGGCTCCCTGGTAGTTCCACCATCAAGGTTTCAAATCCAACCGAATGACTAGGGTTTAGTAGGAATCGAATATACGGGCTATAATCAAGACACGATTGAGTTTCGTATATGCTATATGACCTGACAAAGCGACGAGATCGACGAGATCGAGGCCTTGTCGCTTGAACTTTGTGAGGATAGTCTGGAAGGTGTTGTTCGGGGCGGGAATGTCATTGTTTGACCCGCTCAAGCTTGCTCCTCTTGAATCCCTCCTTCCCAATGGCACCTCCCAGCTTGGCCCACCAGTCTACGTACGATTATTAAGAAACTTTATTGAAATTAATCGTCTGTGTGATATCAAAATTTTCAATAAATCTAAAATAATCCGTACTTGAATTGGACCATCTTATTTATTATATCTATTTCAAGGTGGTTTTAAGTGACGTTTTATTGCTTACCAGGACAGTGGAGTCTCTAGCAGCAATAGCAAGAATGTCTGCGCATGAGACCGTGTGAGGACACTCCTTCTCGAGGGCAGACTTTATCTCGTCAATCACCTCGAACCCTCGAGCCGAGTTCCTGTTGGGGTTCGACCTCTTCTCGCTCACGATGCCCCCGGTGCTGTCCAGAAGCAACGACGCATCGCATCCCTGTCGAGTTCCCAATTTCGACCCTCGTTAATTAACGGAAGAAAGAAGTCCAAATCTCTAGCATTTGGCAAACAAAATAAAACCTAGAGAATGTACTAAAAATCAGGCCTTTTCCGGTGAGAGCTTGCTATGCTTGTGGGGATGATACAAATGCTTAGTTAGGCATGTATATGTGTAGATAGTTTCAGTTGTGCGAGGTGCTTTATGAACTCAAGACTGAACATGAATCTTTAGACCTTGACGAAACAGTCGTGAAAATGCAGCCTCAGCAGGGAAGCCGCCATTCGTGCTTCTCTGGCAACAGCCTTGGCGACGACTGACTTGACGATCTCCTGAGCCCTCGGGCACGAGTGGTCGTAGAACTGAGGGTAGAGGTACTCACAATCGGTTTTCCTGAAGCACAGGCACGGAGGAGCGAGAGCGAGGATCGAGAGCAGTATGGCGAATTTCTTGACGAAATGAGCCATGATTGAGTTAAACTTATGAAGGCGGAAGAGATCGAGAAGTTGAATTTTTGGAGAGGAGTTCAGAGGACTTTTTCTTTGATGAGGCTAAACATATGGGATGGCGGGTACTTATAGGCAAAGTACTTGGGGATTTTTGAATTTGGTAATTGTGCAGGCGCCGATATTATTTGCAATTCTATTATCCTCCTCACCAATAAGAGTATGAAAGAAATGTTTTCTTTGTGATTATACCGAAAACTCATAAATTTATAAAACGATAGAAAGAGATAAATAAATGAGTATAATAAGTTTTACGATAATAATCGAACTTATTATTACTGATTAGTACATCTAGCATGACATTATCGCACCAGAACCCATTTAGCAGGGAATCCTTTAATGAACCACCATTTGACAGTCTTAAGTAATTTTGAAGCATAGGGGCATGAGAAGAGGGAAATTGAATGAAGGAATAAAATGAAGTTGGAGTCGGTACCTAACTGCTTCCTTTGCTGCTAACAAGACAAAATAGATTTGGATTTGTTAATGGCTCCTATCAGTGTCTGTTCACGTACGTAACACTTTATTGATTGATTGCTTTGTCCCACATTCAATTATCTAGCCAGAAAGAACGATCGGACCAAAGAGATTAGGTCGCATTTTCCGATCGAGGGGACAGTAAACCTGTTGCCTCTCGATGATTAGATGAAAAGTCAGCACAAGCGATGAAACTATCGACTCGGCCAGGCCCTACGCGCATCAGGTGTTGTCTCTAAAATGAATGAACTCATTTACGATCGATCGTGCTGGATCTTCAAGGAAAAATGTTGGAGCTTCGGTCGTGGACCGAATGTCCTTCTTGCTAATCCTTGTCATCCTCAATCATTTTCCTCTTCTTTGGAAATAATTAGCTTTTTCCTCGACTACGTAGTTTCAATGTCATTTGAATAGGAATTATTTAAGATTTTTTTCAAAATATTTCAATCTTCATGTCCCAGCCTGCGTTCTTGTACTTATCCTTGCCGTGGATGTGGTAAGCGATGATGGGTGTTCGTGTCAAAGTCAACCTTCTATAGAAATTTAATTCAATCGTATAGTGGGGATGAAGATAATGTATGTATTAATGAGAGAGAAGTAGGAGTGGACTCACCTGCTCCGTTGACGAAAACTGCCCTAGTTGACCATGTCTGTACCTATTTTTATGTGACACAATCACTGCATTGAACATCATAGAAAATGGGTCCCTTAACTTTCGGACACATTAACCATATAAAATAATAATAAAAAAAAAGAGAGGAGGCCGCCGGTGGATCTTTTCGTGCTCTGGTTTAATATGAATCGAGCAAGTAATTGAATGGACTTGTTCCAATCAGCCTGCCTTTTTACCGTGATTTACAAAATTATTTTAAACCTATGTCCGTAAGGGGCGTAGGTTGAGATTTCACGTTAGCCCTAATAATTGATAAAGGATGGTTAAAGAAACGGAAAATTTGTCGGTATCATTTGTGGTTGGCACGTTCCTCTGATTAAAAAGAAAAGGCCCACTTAACCATGAATTTTAATTAATTTTATCCTTGACCTCGTCGTTAAATTTTGCGTAAAAGCGGACATGGAGTTCAAGTTACTCCATCGACTACCGGCATCAATGGCAACCGTAACCGCCGTTAACACTTTCCGTCCAAAAATGTGTGAAAGGACCAAAACAAAAAAAAAGAAATAAAATGCCCCTCGTTTAATCTCAAAGGCAATCGGTAGACGGTGGACGAACTCGAAGTTTTGCGCTCATTTTACGCAAAATCGAAAGGGACGTGGAGGAATTCGCTCAAGACTCTGACAAGCACTTTATTGAATCTCGTTGGACGATTAAATTGGAAGATTAAAGAAGGGTGTTGCTGCTGCTGCTGCTGCTGCTTATAGACAATCATGTCTAACAAGTCACTGGAATGAACTTCCCTCCTACCTTGATCCCTGCTAATCTTACTAATGGCTCACTGACAAAGATGAATCCATCCACAGTAATACGCATGGGTTTTCAGTGCTGCAACTGCGTGCAAGTCGTCATCACCAAAAATGGAAAGCAGCTTGTGCCAGGCTGTCTGCATTTGCTCCATTGTTTTTACAGAGATTTCTATGATTCAAAAGATATCAAAATACTCCCAATGCTTGAAACTGGGGCCTGGGTCTGACATGATACACAATCCTTTTTCCAGCTTTTAGATTTAGCTGGTAGCTTTGCTGCCTATGGTGTAGGTCTCATTATTGTCCTTTCCATATAGTGTCTGTCTGTCTTGATCTTGCACCAATCATTGCGCAAAGATACATCACCACCACTTGAGAGCCCTCCTGAAGATCCATATAATCTTTGGATTTGTGATGATTTGGTTTTGACTTCAAGAAGAGTGATGAAGCAAAATGGTCCCCTGCACAACAAACCCCACACCAACAAATACGCTCCATCGTTGGTATCGATTTCATCTCCATTGACAGCTATGAACTTGACCTTTGAACATGTGGTGATTTTATTATACAAATATCATTATGTACCTTATGGTATAAGACAACAGAAAAACACAAACTTACATGACAAAAAAGGACAATGAATGGAGGCGGGGAAGGAATCCATTTTTTCTTATTCCGACTACAAAATGGCACTCCGAACCAGGACAAATAAGACTTAGCAGTCGACACAAATGACGAGCAATTCAAAGGCCAGCTACTTCAGATTAAATTTGAGATAAGAAAAGCCAAACCTGGCCCTAAATGGAACTAGAATAGTCTCCCTATCAGTAGAAGCAATAATTGGTTAAAAACCTTCACGGGCTAAGAATCACCTCAAGAAACTGTCATTAGCAAACAGTAGAGGCATTAACAAACTGCCCAGCCACAACGAGAAACAAGTGGAAGCTCAACATAACTGAGGAAGAGTCGACACCCAGATTATTTCGAGGGCATAAGCCCCACAAAAATATCGCTGGATAGCCCCATATACTCAAAGCTATGGACAGCCTAATGCATACATAAAAAATTATGCATGTGCGGACACCGAAGAACTTCCAATCCTGGACTTACACACTACTACATGCTAACCCGTTGATTTGTGGCATTATAGTCCATCCACTGTCCTCCAACGCTGGAACTCAAGGGAATTTAGGCTTGGGAAACCGAAAATCTTCATTCACTGATCCTCTGCCTTGCTGATTGAGACTGGGTTTCGTAAACCAAGTTGTATATAGAAACTGCTTATGTGGGCCGATATGGTTGCATATCAGCCTTAGCTTCTGCCTCTCCCTCATCCATCGGAGTACTATCTTCATGTGCCTTTTGCTTGTCAGTCCTTTCAATCCAACTTCCTGAAACATCCCATGACAACTGATCAATAACTTGGAGATACATGATATCAGAATAGAAGCAACATAATTTACACTTTCAAAAACTGATACAAAGAGTATCTATCCTGCACTATTCTTTTGGAATGTGGAATGGAAAATTCATGACATTATACTCTATGTGTATATGATCCCCAATATAATACCTTGCCAATGATCCTATACAAAGATAAAACATCTGTGCCAAGCATTAAGGTGTTCCAACATGAGACGAAAAGAGACTGAAGAGCAGAACAGTCCGTGGAGCAGCTCAACCAGAACTGTTTCCGTTCGGAACTTTGGCAAGTGAAACTTTTACCGTGTACTAGAGTCAGAACCCCCCATCAGACGAAATATTAACAAATAAATCTGGAAAATGTTCCTTTCCTTTTCTATGTCCATAGTCTCATAGAGACCAAGAACCATTTCCCACACTCAAGTGACAGCTTAGGCAATGCTGCCATTCTTAGAACATTTGCGAGTGCAGCAAAAACACGTTTTCTTCCATAAAGTTTGCATATCTTGCATTTTGCAGGTTGAAAAAGGACATAAATTACATAGACCACCCGATTCAAAACACCACAAGCCAAAACTGAAAAGTTGTTGACAATTGCCCCGAAAAGCAGCATTTGCTCCACTAGATGAGGACTAACAAGCGAATGTACTTTTGCTTGATGCAACAAAGCCCTAGCTCATATCTTTTATCTTTGAACTTGCAAGTATACAGAGAAGAACGGCAAGAAGCAGCAGTTAATTCCTACATACGAGACATTAACAACGGTATATTTGTCAATTGCAAACAAAAAAATATATCCCAATCCACGGTAGTTCAAAAACAGCGCTAACAGCATTAACGTATAGACTCTCAATAGATCAAAAGCTCGAAAAAAACACAGCCCATCAGGAGATACTCACTGCTCATATCAAACGACATCACTTGTCGTCGAATAATGGGAGAAAAGAGAAAGAAAACATACTTTGACGCGGTCCCAGGTGTCGGAAATTGTGAGGGGTCCGTGTTCCTTCAATACATCGAAGATGACTCTCGTGATCGTCTGTGTCTGCTCCGGCGGCGTTTTCAGCTCGATCGGCTTCATCTTGGGCTTCGGCTTCTTCGCCATCATCCTGATTGCTGTCCCAAACATGTCCGGCGACCTGGTTTTCTCGAATTCAAGCAATCCCTCAATCAGCTCACTGACTGCAGCTTCTTTCCGTCGCAGAAATCCCCGAGCACTCCTGAAGTATCTAGTGTCAACCGTTCTTCTCAGTTGTCGACGGAGCCGCAAAGGGAGCTAACTGCAATTTCGTTCTTGGGAAATAATTGCAACACTACCCCTGTAGTTTTAAAAGAATAACAAAAATCCCTAATACTATTAGTTTTTCCGAATAGCCCCTGCAGCTATGACACTACGAAAATTTTTCTGAACTCTCCTCTGTATTCAAGGATCAATGGTGAACATGGCCAAAAGGTGGTAGTCAAACTCCACTCTACACAGAGCTTTACTAAGTCTACTACTTCTGATGAACCATACCGGAATAATTTTGCCATCTCTAGTTGGCAGGATGATCTATTTGTTGTACTTAGAAATAGAGGAACCTTAAGAGCCTATCAACTTAAGAAAGCATTCCATTCTGCAAATCAAGATAAGCCATGAGATTGAAAGTTGCAGCATATGCAGGCCTTGATTACAAGTTAGCTGCCTGCCTTCCTAAAATCCCAGTGTACATTTTGGTAAATATGAATGAAATAGTTACATTACATATTCAGCAAAAGAAAAATTGTCACTTCTACTTAAAATGTGTACAGAGTAGTTGTCGTATGATCGATCACTCAATACGGAATAATCAATATGCAGGGGTTTCTCCATCCATCTGAAGAGTTACATTTTCGACTTTAGTCTCATATTATTATTCATTGTGTGATTGATTCCACTTACACTAAAATTCAAGTTTGTATTGGATTTATCGTTTTCTTCTTCTATTCCTCAGAAACAACAAATCCAGCAAGAAAGCTCCGAACTTTGAATATTAACAGGAAAGAAAGCTGATGTTTGAAAGATGGGAGCAAGCCTAAGCTCGAAAACAGAACGGGATTGGTGGGGATGAAAAGCGGGAGAAAATCACAAGTTGGAGAAAAGAAGTCCAGGCATATCGACAAGACTGTAAACTGATTAGCTCATTAATCAGTAGNCCAGGCATATCGACAAGACTGTAAACTGATTATTAGCTCATTAATCAGTTGCACGGCAACGATAGACAATACATCACATACCAATCAAACCCATAGACATCACAGTACAGCCACTGCAGACAGAGCATTAGATTGATCCATTGACAGTATATATTTAGCTAACTTGAACAATCTCAGCCGGAAATCTCAATGGCCTTGACCTCGGGCTTCTTCTCTTCGACCTTCGGGATAGTAACTGTGAGCACCCCATCCTCCATTGACGCCTTGACCTGGTCCATCCTCGCATTCTCGGGAACCCTGAACCTCCTCAGGAACTTGCCAGAGCTGCGCTCGACCCGATGCCAAGTATCGCCCTTGTCCTCATTCTGTATGCTCCTCTCCCCACTGATCTGAAGAACCCGGCCATCCTCGATCTCCACCTTCATCTCCTCCTTCCTCAGCCCCGGCAGGTCTGCCTTGAACACGTGTGCCTCTGGCGTCTCCCTCCAGTCGACCCTCGCGCTCAAGAACGACGAATTCTCGTGAAAATTAGAGGAGAGGGAAGAGGAGCTGGGGAAAGGGAAGTCCTTGAAGGGATCCCAGACGTCGAGGGAGAAAGGGTCAAAGACATTGCTCCTTCTCCCGCCGAACCAGCTTGGAATCAGCGACATCTTCCCTACACAAGCGGAGAGATCCGAAACAATGGCTCAGTAACAAGCAGGAAATTCTTGCTCAGCACCGAATTGCTTGAAATTATGATGAGCGATTGGCTTACGGGGGGGATTCGAAACGGGGGATTTATATAGATAGCAGACGAGGCTTCTGGTCCTCTCCCGACGACGGTGGAGCCAACAATTGATCAGAAATTCTCGAACCTTCATGTTCGAAGTCTCTGGTGAGGTCGGGAATGTCGTAGCCCAGCCCAAACGTCGGCCTTCTCAGACACTGGGCAGCTTCTTTCTCAATGTTACCACATCATTTTATCCCATTTTGACCATTGAGACTAACTACTTTTCATTTATACTTCGAGCAAATATCGGTAAAGATGATCTCTCATAAAACTTTTCTTTTTTGTATTTGATCATCTAAAAATATTATATTATATAAAATATTCATAAGGTTAGGAAGAAATAAAAAAAGAATCTGTTCAACCAGTAAGCTTCTCCTTTGTGTACGAGCATGGATGCTGAAAATGACACATTAGCAATGACCCGGAATTCCTGCCCTCATTGCGGCTAATTCTGGAGCTCTGTTAGGCTCTCTAGCAGCAGGTAGTGACGCAGTTTCTACTTGGTTCTCCCATGCAGAGCGTTGCTAGTGCATTCTTTAGTACGCGGGACGCGAGTGAGTGCGAATATCCATTTTAAAAATTATTTCTGCACTTTCAATTTCATAGTATCTTATATTATCGATACTATTATATATAAACTTAAAAGGTAATTATAATATTTTTTTTTTACTTTTTTGAAATAACTTTCATTTGACTTACTTAATGATAAATTCAGAAGGGTTTTATCCACTATTCCTCCCATGTGATTTTTAACGTTTGGATAAATGAGAGGAGAATTGGGAAAAAAGTTGTAATTCTATACACATACACACAATATATTAATTTAGAAATTTTAGAAATACTTCAAAAAAATAAATTGATGAATTGAAAATGGTGGTATAGGATTGAATCATGGACACTTGCATGAACCTATAAGCCGGTGATGGATTCTTACTATGTATTCAAGCGAAAATCAATCTCGATTCATAATATAAATATCTTCTCACAGCCACACACCAAACACCAACTCTATTTCTTTTCTTTGCAATTTACCTCAAATGCTCAGCCAATTCACGAGCAAATGGAGGCCGAAAGTCTCACTTAGTCCTTCAGCTATTCATCGGCCATTTTAGCCCCTTAGTGAATTATAACCATTACTTACCAATTAATTATGATTAATTGATTTATTATAGGGAAGTTATATAACTATTTGTATATTATTAATTAAAATATATGTTACACCTAGGTATTACAGATTAACACATTCAACTTGGGTTGGGTCGGATTTGGAATTGGGTTCACCTCGATTCCACAAGTGCGGATCTTGCCTTTTTAGAGAGAAGAGACATGGAGAACCCTTTAAACCTGACTAAATGACCTTAGATGTCTAATATTCTTCATGTTTGAGGATATTTACCGTGTAAAAGAATGGTACTGCTGTCAGAAATCCGGAGACGAAGAGCGAGTCGCATGGAAATAAGCCCCCAAATCACAACTGTAGAAGATCTATACAACCATTGGAAGGAGAGGTGGAGGCAGCTTGTCGGGGCTCAAAATGATAGATGTCGACACAGTGACACCGCTGCAAATCTTTCATTGCGACACACCAGTAGCTTGCCCACAACCCTCTTAACTTTTGAATATCAAGGGGAATGACATCGAGATCAGATCACCAGACATCAGAGAACTATCAGAAGATGCAAACTCATCTCCTTTGACCCCAATCCAGTAGCACCACCANCCAATTAATTATGATTAATTGATTTATTATAGGGAAGTTATATAACTATTTGTATATTATTAATTAAAATATATGTTACACCTAGGTATTACAGATTAACACATTCAACTTGGGTTGGGTCGGATTTGGAATTGGGTTCACCTCGATTCCACAAGTGCGGATCTTGCCTTTTTAGAGAGAAGAGACATGGAGAACCCTTTAAACCTGACTAAATGACCTTAGATGTCTAATATTCTTCATGTTTGAGGATATTTACCGTGTAAAAGAATGGTACTGCTGTCAGAAATCCGGAGACGAAGAGCGAGTCGCATGGAAATAAGCCCCCAAATCACAACTGTAGAAGATCTATACAACCATTGGAAGGAGAGGTGGAGGCAGCTTGTCGGGGCTCAAAATGATAGATGTCGACACAGTGACACCGCTGCAAATCTTTCATTGCGACACACCAGTAGCTTGCCCACAACCCTCTTAACTTTTGAATATCAAGGGGAATGACATCGAGATCAGATCACCAGACATCAGAGAACTATCAGAAGATGCAAACTCATCTCCTTTGACCCCAATCCAGTAGCACCACCATTAACGGAATAATAACAAGCCATCTAGTCAATGGACAACCATCAACCAATCTGATACCGCAAAAGCCAGTTAGCAGCAACAACCTTTGGATCCTTCGTTAACTCTACCATTGGGACATCTCACTATTTGGAAGCGAACTTTGTGAAAAGAGAAGCAGTTGAGGAATGTTTTCCAGACAAATAGAAATAAAAGAAATACAATGAAGCGAGTTTGCTTATTCAAAAATAGCATCCATATTACAACTCACATGTAGCCTGCATAGAGCACGCAGCAAACGATAATTAACATCTCACATACACAACGAAACTCGCATCATCACAGAATAACCACTACAGAAAAAGTACAACTTTTTTTTTTTTGGGGGCGGGGTGGTTGTGGGGGTTGGAGGGATAACCAGTCTCAGCCGGAAATCTCGATGGCCTTAACCTCGGGCTTCTTCTCTTCGACCTTGGGGATGGTAACTGTTAGCACCCCATTCTCCATGGAAGCCTTGACCTGGTCCATCTTTACATTCTCGGGGAGCCTGAACCTCCTCGAGAACTTGCCGGAGCTGCGCTCGACCCGGTGCCATGTGTCGCTCTTGTCCTCCTTCTCCATGCTCCTCTCCCCACTTATCTGAAGAACCCGATCATGCTCGATCTCCACCTTCACCTCCTCCTTCCTCAGCCCTGGCAGGTCGGCCTTGAACACGTGCGCCTCTGGCGTCTCCTTCCAGTCGATCCTCGCGTTCACGAACGCCGAATTCTCATGAAAATTAGCCGAAAGGGAGGAGGAGCTGGGGAAAGGGAAGTCCTTGAAGGGATCCCAGACGTCGAGCGAGGATGGGTCGAAGAAATCGCTCCTTCGCCCACCTAACCAGCTTGGAATCAGCGACATCGTCTCAATGAGAGCTCAACGATTGGAAGCACTAACTTACAAAACACAAAGAACTCTTTCTTAGTCTCTGAGTTGCCTCGAATTGTTATGAGAGATTCCTCGATTGAGTTGCAAGACAGAAGATGGCAGGGAATATTTATACAGAAGTAGACGGGGTTTCCGGTCCTTTCCCGACGATCGAAATTCTCGAACTGTTGTCGAAGTCTCTGGTAAGGTCGGGAATGTTGTAGCCCAGCCCAAATATGAGTAAAATTTTCATTTTATAGCATTCCATTTATCCATGCCTGGCAAGCACGATATTAGCCCATATGGTGGACAAGCCATTCAGATTTAACAAAATCTTAAATACTCGTCCACAATCTCATTACCGTAACTTATGACTCTCTACTAATCCATGTGCAAGACCAATACTGAAAATGTCTCGAGCGGCTTAAGATATCTTTAACAATAAGCATGATCTCCCAGAGGAGGGGCATCTGTCCAGTTCAAAGCCTCAACTATCACTTGAGCATCCGATTTTATTGCTATGCGAATGCGAATGCAATCCCATCCGATCTCTGTGGCTATACTGATAGCATTAAGGACTGCCTTTGCCTATGCTTGCAATGGAGTGGTGCAAAGAGTGCCTTACAACACTATATACAATTCGAGCGAAAAAGTGTACTCTAAACTCATTTCCAATTCAGGGGAGACTCTCACTAGCCATTCTCCATCAATGGATGTGCAATCTTTCATGAATATTTTATTTTTGTAAGGTGGAAAGACCACGCTGAGCCATTAGTTCAACGTGCAAGCACGATCGATACAGAATTATGGAAGGTGAAGCATTAAGAGAGAGAGAGAGTAGACAGATCCACGAATGGCAAAAAGGCATAATAATTGATTAACAAAAGGCAATACAGATGATGAGAACAGTACGCAATAATGGAGACTCTCATCACTATGACACGACCCACGACGTCAACTGACATCCAACTTCCCCCCTGCATTTTCCTTAGAACTTACATGTGACTAACACGAATAAAACGACGTCGGAGATTGCATTTTTAATTCACATTCGTTTCCATTCCAGCCAGCCTGGCCTGGCTCCAGCTTGTTCATGGGTCCGGAGTCTCTAGTACATCAGTATGTCAGCCGGGGGCACGAGGGGCTGAGTGCCAAGGAAAGTCGACTCGTTCCACGGGTTGTTGTTCATCATGAAGCCTCCATCTCCGCCGACAAGGGCATCGTGTTCCGGGAAGAAGCTCGGCGAGTTGATGCAGTTGATGATCTCGTTGAGTGACTCAAGGCGATGAGTCAGCTCGGCGGCCTGGGCTCGGAGGATAGAGTTCTCCGCCTCCAAGGCGAGGTAGAGCTGGGTGGTGGCTCCGACTGCGGCGTCGAGCCGGCCGTTCTCAGTTCCGAGGTCAGCCAGCTCGGCCTTCAGGTCGTCGAGGTGCTTCTGCTTCCTCATCCTTGACCGGCGGGCGGACTCGCGGTTCGAGATCATGCGCTTCCGCTTCCTCTGGTCCATGATGGTCTGTTGCTCGGAGTTGCCGGAGCTACCGGAGTTCTTACTCAGGGGGCCGCTGGTTGACTCGCTCGTGGTAGATTCCATAGGAGAACGAGGACCCAGATCTAGATCTAAACTAAGACGACCTAATTGCGTTGCAGGAGAAGAGTTAGGATCGTTAATTGAGCTTCCGATTCGATAATCTTAATGGAGGATGTTCGAGGGTATGGAGTCAATTCAGGCTCGGGAGGGATTGAATCGGGTGTTCATGAGAAAACGTAGAACCAGTAGAGGAAGACGACGGAGAAGGACTGGACAAGGTGGGTGCGGCGGCGGAGGGTGGAATTGACCATTAACCCAGAGCGGAGGGCCTCGCTCAGTACCGGCGACATGGGATCTATCTTATTGTGTCAGGCTTCCAGAACATAGCAGATACCGATAGCAAGCTGAGGAGGAAATGCGACAGAGCCGTGGCTATATTCTTCGAGGAGAGGAGAAGAGAGGGAGTTTCTTCAGGAGCAGACGTTTACAGGGGCTTCGTCGGGAATCGGGAGAATGAGAGCAGCTTTAATGGCGTCGGAGAGGAAGGTGGAGGGAAGGAGGTGATCCAGTGGAAAGGAAGGCGGAATTTATAGAACAGACAGCTGGGGGGCACATTGGAAATAATTGAATAAAAAATAACTAAAAAATAAAAATATATATAATAAACGGCTGCGAGAACTGATGTTCGAGTGTTCGAGTCGAATTGTCTCTCTCTCCTTTTCTTTATATTATTATTAATATATCATCCGTGTGCAGATATACATACACTGATATATATATGTGTGTGTGTATATTCCAAGCGTGAATTAGGGTTGAAAGCGGTATGGGTCGGGTTATTTTTTCCTAAATAATTGGGCCCAACTTTTTTTTATCCAATTTTTTCATACTAAAAAAATAATACCAAGCATTATTTGAGATCATTAAAATAAATCAT
>CXYZ01002974.1:497980-510717 GCA_900006705.1 Sonneratia caseolaris
ATATAGTTACGTAAATATAATTAATTTGTTTTTCAAAATTTTCTTCCTCCCACAAATACTATTCTCATGTTTTTAAGTGAACACGTCTAACATATGGAAAAGTCCAAAAACCCCAACCAAACTACAATTTTTTCCCTGCCGTGCGTGCAGCCCAGTTTTTAACAGGTCTAGATTCTAATGCCAAGAATGACCGTATCACAGCAAAATAAAATATCTGTAGAAAAAACATGTGTGCGAGTGCGCCCACAAAGTCCGACGTGGTACTGTCATCCTGGAAAAATACACATTATTATTTTTTAATATGTACTATCTAATATCTAAATTTAAATAAAACGGTTAAGGTATAAAATAATTTATTAAATTATATATTTGATTCGGTCAGTAAATTATTTATTGAATTATATTAATTAACTCATAAAAAATAAAATGAAAAAAAAGCTAACCCAAGGAAAGGGGAGGCAGCTCCTAGGAAACTTCCGACCTCATGACTAACTTTGCTGTCATGGACTGTTCTAAGAGAGCATTGGAAATATGAAAGAAAGGAAAAACACTGAAATAGGACAGTTGTTGGGCAGAAACGTGAGAAAAAGGAAAACGCGTGAATAAAAATATCTTTATCTAAAATTATAAATGGTAATTAATTCAATAATTAATATTGATACGCTTTTTTTTTTCTTTTTACCGATAATATCCATTTACCTATTTAGAGTAATTTAATTGTTAGTTTTACGGTAAATGAAAAAGGATTAGGACACCCGCGGATTCCTCTTCCAACTTGTCGCAAGTGCCGTCGTAGGCCCTTGGGCCGCCGGGAGTGGGATAAATATAAAGCTAAGGCAATTACAGCACGTGGAGCTCAAAGTGTCATGAGCTAGACACAGGATATGAAGGAAAAACAAGCCAAGACGAGAAAAGTCGTCACATCTCAGAACTTTTCCTGTGGTCGATCATCTTGGATTTTGACCGGGGCAACAAATTCTCCAAGACGTTCTAGAATTCCAACCCCCACCTAAACGCACTGAACATGGACATTGTCTATGCGTTTCGGCAATCAATTATGAAGTGACAAGCTACCATCTCTTTCGGAAGAATTTCAATCGGATAATCTTCTCGGGCATAAAGAATGGCGATAGCCATGAGCGATGATCAAAAGATAAGAGACCGACGTTAAAAGGCAACTGCACGTTGGTTAGAGGAGGGAACTCAGTTCGAGTAAGTTCCGCCTTTATTTCTTGGAGCTAACCGGGGAATGAACAGAGGAATGGATTCCGAGATTCGAGCAGGTCACTCGCCAGACGAGAGCTAGCACAGTAATTCCTGCCCCTCCTTTCACTCTCTCGATAAGGAAGGAAACTGAAACGGCACTTTACAACTCATCAGAAGAAAAGCAATCGCCTCATGTTGGAGCTGACATGTGACGGCTGGCAGCTATGACAAGGGAGGTTGATACATTTGATCTGTTTGCATTTGTTTATTTATTATATACATAAGGGCCATTTGGGCCTCTCTATTAATCTATACAAGTACAGACTACACCATGTTCACACGGTTAAGTCACCAATCCAATAAATAAAACTAAGATGAAATAGAGAAAAAAAAAGGAGCTGCATTAGAGAGGCGGCCCTTTAACAGTGAGGCTGAAACCTGCACAGACCACCACCTTTTGTCATCGAAAGTCCCTTAAAGTCGGCTTCGGCGATTACCAGTGAAACTGCATCCAGGACAGAGACGGAATTTCGGGGATCAGCCAATCGGATCCACCTATGATGTCGGTAACTTAGCGATGAACATTTAGCGGGTATTTTGGAACTTACCAGGGTCTTCTTCTTTTTCTTGTCAATGTAAGCTTGGAGGTCGTTCTGTCGGATCACTGCTTCCTCCATGGCCTGCACCGTAGAAACAACTTTAGGTTTCATCCAGGGGACTGACGTTTTCACTTGGAATTGTGGAATTAGTAAGTTCTGAACTATTAAAGTTCCTGTAGTTAAGTGCCCATCCCAGCAAATGAAGACGCTGGCAACTGCGAACCCGTCTCAAATTTTCATCCTGTTAGTTACTATGCCCGTGCACGGGATAACGATTTCCCCCACTTCTACATAAAAGACTGACTCAAGAAAGATATTTTAGGTAAAAAGAATTCCCCCGCATATATGGCAGCAATTCAGATTTGTAAAGAAACAAGAGTGAGTTTGTCCCATGGACTTGTGCCATCTATACGCTAGGCTTAGCTCAGTAACACTGGGAAAGGAGAATGAAATGAGATTAAGGATTAAACCTACTTTTTTAGTCGCGGCAAGCTCCCCCTCCAAGGTGCTGACCCTATTTAAAGCAGCATTCAACATCTGCTCCTTCTCTGCGGACATTGCAGCCTGCTTTGAACTCAGCATGTTCACCTTATCCTCCAACTTCGCCATGTGCTTGATTATCGCAAAGCACTCCAGGGCAGAGAGAGGGGTTGGGTCAATCTGGTGGCCCCTGAACATTGAATCTGCACGGTAGACATCTGAGGAATAGAGAGACGCATCAGTAAGCTTTCTGGGCACTGCTCGCGATACCCTGACCACGGTCACAACACCCATGACGAATGCCATGATCGCCCTCACAATCTGGGAACCGAAACCATCAGATGGGGCTTTGTAGGCGTTTTGCACCGTGTAACAATCTACCCCTGTTTTGGAAAATATTCGCATTATACTTGTCAGAGTTTGTAAGAAGAGCAAGATCCTTCAGCTACAAATCATGTCCAATATAATGAAGCACAGGTTCATGGGTCAGGTCACTTAGGTCAGCTTCGATGGATTCACATGCTTACATGAATAATATCCAAAACAAGGTTGAAAGTTTCTTTATTAGAAACACAAATTGCATAAACAGTTGGTTCAGGTTCTATAAGTGGAAGACCAACCACTTTGGGCCAATCCCACGGGCCGATGTTGAACTTCACCACCCATTCTCATAATGTATTTGTGCTGTATTTCTTGGAATCAGATGGGACACGTTTCTGTTAGTTAATTGGACTGGTTCATACTGGATGTATCTAAGTATGTTAAACCTCAGATTACAATTGTAATACTTGTTGACAAGGTTATAGTAGCAAAAGCTTGTGACCACAGAGCATGAGATCTGAAACTTATGTCAAGTCCCTATAAAGTTTGTTCTGTCAAGGGAAAGACAGGGTATCAGAAGAAAAGAATGACCTCACTTTCATTTCTTTTGGTCAAATATAGTTATAATCTGTTCTACTTGATTATTAAACAGGTATAGCAATTTATTATACCTTTTGATTGGGCGAATCTTGCATTCTGTAGAAGCTTCTCGAAGGCTGGGTCAAGAGTTATCCCAACCACTGAAGTAAGATCATCATACTTGCAAGGTTTCTTGCAATTATTGCTGAATGAAACCTGTAGTTTTGCAATAAAATTATGAGCATTAGTTGGGTCTTATTAGATTTAGAAGCGAATGAAGTAGAAGAAAACGTAAATCTTTTCTTTTTTCAGGTAAGAGCTCAGTTCAGTAAGATTTATGCCCTGCTACTGTCAAACCATATACCTACGAAATTCATTCTCTATTACCTTTTTTGGGAAGTGAGGAACTTGTGGGTGCTCTGCTTTCTGCAGTTGACGGGTCTGCGATTGTACAACATGCACATCCACACATGTGCTGGACTCAGAGGAGTCAAGTTCCTAGACATTAATGAACAAACGATTTAACCGGAGTACTAGTCATGTAAAGTTGAAGGAATTCCTGTGAACATGAGGGAAAATCAGATTGAACCTCGAAAAGATTGAGGACAAACCTTGGGTTCCTCCGCCTCGTCCTTTAAAGCTGTCTTCTCATCAGCGGATGTTGACGAGAATTTCATGCATTGATGATCTCCATTTTGAACCATCTGCAAGAGGATTGATAAAATGAGAACTTAGGTTTACCAACAGACGAATCAGATGAATAGGTACGTCAAACTGAAGTAAATACAGATTAAAACCAATATTCTACTAAAACAAGTTTTATCAATGTCAATAGAAACTTAATTTTACTACAGGTCTGACCCTTCAAAATCACTCATAGTCAACTACCAATGACTTAAGAGTTAAGACCTTTTCCACTTGTCCGCCCTAATGTTAAGGCTCCAATGTGCCCAACATCTCCTTACGTAATTATTTCATACATGACATTGAGGAGGCAGCCAAGTGCTCAAGTCTCATTTCATGACAATTAAAAACTTACTGTCACATCATGTAGGTAAAACAAAATTGCAAGAGAAATTTGAAGAAACCATCAATGCATCATTTCCTTCCAAGTTCTCCATAATTAATCTGCACCAGACTTGTTACCTATTTTATTAATCACCTCTGAATATGGGGACATAATATTTTTGACAGAAAACAATTAGGTATTTTCAGTGACATTCCATCTTTTTGGTTTTCTAGTATTAAAGTGGGGATGGCTGAGATTCTAATCACCTTCAGGATCTCTGCGTCTTTCCAGGGTCCTTTGTCAGAACCCATGCAGCCACCATCACAATTGCAGGCGCCTCCAAGGAACTCGGGCAACTCACTGGTTAAGAAATTTCCAAAAAGGATAAAATATTTATCGAGGTCCATCAATTCCATGGAGGGGGAAAAGAAAGGTCAATGTGTGATGAAAATTACCATGCATCAATTATCTCGAGTAACTTGCTTTGATATTTATTCCCGAGAACCTGAGAAAGAAGAGTTCGTTATAATTGCATTCCATTTGATCAATTCAAGAGGTCCAAAGATCGAGATTCTACTGCTTACATTAATCTTGGCTGCGGTCTTTGGGTCAAGGAATGACTTAACAGTGTTCCACAACATTCTGAATCCAGAGCCAGCATTGATGATAAACATGCGGTTCAAGGACTACGATAAAAAACCATAAATCAATTAAAAAAATATTGAGTAACACAAATATAAGAGAATTATTGTGCAGTGACCAGCTAGTAACTGAGACTAGACGTAAGTTCATCACTTCATGGTTCAATGGCTCAACAAACAGTATGCATGAGGAACACAAGCAAATAGGTTCCCGCCTTTCAGGGTGGTGGCGCACATTAACAGTTTTTAACCGCATGGACATTTTGAAAACGAGCTACTCCAGGGAAGAGAGTATGGAATAATGGTAAATGGCGCACATGGCTGAAAAATTCTAAATGTGGGAGGTCCCCCCAGCCCATGGGATATTTAGGGAAGTGCTCAAATGAATCTTTAATGATGGCTCATGTTTATCTATGAAAACAAAATGATACGATTCATATTATTTGTCAAATTCAGTGAAAAAACTGACAGATAAATCTCTGCAAATTGTCAAATGGTTTAACAGAGTCAACTCCTTGTTATCTTAAAAAAGGTGGTCTGGGGGAACTCTACCACGTGGTGACATAACCCACGCCTACAGTCATGATCAATTATTTAGGATTCACATGCTTAGGGTTGGCAGAAATTAGAACATGGGAAACTTTGCAGGGGATATAGAAATTTGTACCTCAGGGTAATTGTCACCATCGACCTTCTGAATACGTGTAAGAAGGTCCCTAGCAGCTTTACTGAATTGCTTAAATCCCTGCGAAGCCAATCAATCTCGCATGTTTTAAATGAAGATTAGAAGAAAAATTCATTCAAAGGACAAAGCTATAACATTCAGTTCCAGTTGCCAAAAGAGATGCTTAAATTTCTTGGACTGGTTGAAGGGCGTGGGCGTTCCAATAATTTTCTTGAAGCTCAATTTCGAAGTTCAAATAGTATTCTTTTTCTTTTTTTTTGGCTGAGGAACTTTGATACTAATGTCTTGCATCTATGATCCGAGCAACCAACCGTGTAATCTCTGAGAAAGAATGAGCAGTAGCCTAACAACCACTTCGTACTTTCCCGTCTTCAAAAACTGGAAATTGATCCTAGAACTATTACTAAGCAACACTATGATAACAACGGTCATCTATTCCTCCTTGCAAAGCTACATATGTTTTTTTCTATATGTATTCAAGAATGAATCGGTGTCACACTTACCACTCCATCCACGTCAAGAATTGTGGTGCTTTGATCTATGTGCCTCTTCGCTGCAATTGAACAGGCTGGGAATTTAACATGTAAGGTTCTCTCAAACTCCTGAACATGGTACTTTACATAACGATCCATGTTTGTCACTTGCATGAGCTTGTTTGCATCCACTTGCCCAAGCCTCTCGATGTACAGTGGCCGCCCTTCCTTGTCCACTCCGTGGTGTCCTTGTGGGTAATACTTCTGGACTTCTTTCAGCTCTCCAAACACAAAATCCTTGAATTGAACAAACGGGGTAAATGAGCAAAAGAACTTATACTAAGGCAAATAGGTATCACTTGCATGTATCAGAAAACTGTAACCAGTTTCCAGTTCCTGCCAATAAGAAATATAATTAGCAAAAAAGATCTAGGTTCAGCAAAAGCATGCGTTGCAAAGTGTCATCTTAGTTGTATTTTCTGTGTGTTTGTCATCAGGATAAAGAACAGTAATAAAATTAGAGAACTTTCCCCAGTTATCTAGAAATTGATAACAACCCCGAAATATGTTCCATAAAAAATAGACTTGCTAAGTGGAATTTATAGGTAGCATACCTCCATAATAGTTTCTGCACCAAACTCTTTCCTCCACTTAAGCATGCCCGCCCACATTTGCTTTGTTTTTTCGATGTCAAACTTCCTGGCCCTCAGAAACCTATATCATCAATTGCAAAACTTCTCTGTTGGTAAACTGAATTATATAAAATGATATTTTCTATATGTTGAAGAATATAACAATTGTATCTTCAGTAAATAAGCCAAGAAATTCTTGCAGAAGCAATTTTAATGGCTTCTTTCTATTGATAAGGTGAAATATGGATGCGGAATTTTAATTAGGTTTGTACCAGAAAGATTCTCTCAGAGCATATCTCATGCTGAAATACCTTAGCATCATATGATAATCATCATGCTTTGAGGGCAACAGTTCCTCCAAAATAAGTGCCTGTCTGAACGCATCGACTGCCTTCAACTCCTCAGCATCACGGACATCCTCAATATCCACGGCCATGACTTTGCTGCTCCTCTGACTCTTCCGTGACAAAGAATCACGGAACTTATTAGAGGCGGTGATTGCTTTTTTCTTCAAGGATGCAATCTTCTTCTTCCTCTTGTCCTCAGACAGATCAACCTCGCACCTATCATGAGCTGCATTAAAAGAAAAAAAATGAAAAGGAGGCATCATCAGCAGCTGTGTATGGTCTTCCTTTATAGCCTGTTTGATTTCAGAATCATCTCCAGTATTGCGTTTGTTCTCTATGTGTATTTCGGCAATGAAGAATCCATCAGTCTGTTTCTTCCGTTTTCTTAACAGAAAAAAAAAAGAGAGAGAAGTTTCCAGTTTTTCATAATAATGTTTACTAGTCTTCCATGTTCCATGAAAAGGATGATGGAGAAACCGGCCCTTCTTTTTCCCTCTTCAAATTTACATGATATTATGCACGTATTAGAAAATTGTTATGATACAAGTGATTGACAATTGAAATTTGAAGCAAGTGTTTGCACAAATCATCCCCAATATCCAAGGTCATCGGACCAAATGTATCTGAACTGTCTTCGTACATGAAATTTCTTTCTTTTATCTTCTTCTTCTTTTTCTTTTTCTTTTTTTACAAGTGTAATTTCTTCAACTAATAGCATGAGGTTAGTAACTCTTATTGATACTGGCAAGTTTCCATTAAAAAGAAGATGCTAAAACAAACACCCAAACAATTTAAAGACCAAAACAGAAGCCAAGAGAAAGCAAGATTACCGGGTACGGGAGATGGGGCTCCTGACATGGTGTCCCTCTTTGTTGCCATTTCAATTGTGGATTACTATGCCAGAACCAAAAGCCCTTGCCAAATGTCTGAGTCCATTACATGGTGAACAAGACCACAAAACCGTCAAGCACAAAAGGAAGGAAACAAATATTAAATTAATCGAACAAGCTGCTTCAATTTCACACGTGTATATATGTACCAGGGAAACACGTTTGCCAAAGTAGTTGAACAAAGCAATGCATTTCATCCGAACTAAGTTCCACACACATCACATCAGACAAAAAGGATATCAGCAACAACTGTCCAATGTAAAGTTCTTTTCTTTCCTTTCCTTCCCTGCCTACTATAGCTCCACCAGCAAACTCATATATCAAAAACACCATCATCTCAATAATTGTAGACAGAACATCTACAAATTTGAAGGAAACTCATAAAGAACTTAAATCAAAATAGTTAATAGCATTGCCATACATTTACACAAAACTTCTACCCCAAGCAATTGCAATGAAGCCGTAAACAGTAAAGTGAAATCCATAACATACTAAATTAAGGACTAACAAACAAGAGACATAGACGGTTTTCTTCCCCCCACCCCCACAATGGATTCTTACCTCTTGAAAATGCAGAAGGGTTTGGGAATGGGGAGTGGGGTTTGGAGAAGAGGGGGTATTAAAATGGGGGAATCTCTGGAGTAGAGCTCTCCTCGAGTTTTGCCCATTAATGGGCAGTGAGCTGAACCGCAAAAACAGAGTCCCGCCATCGTTCTGGAGCAGTTAGTTAGCGTTTTCTGGGTGATCCGATAAGCGAAATTCGAGGCGGCTCCGCTCAACAGACAGACGAAGTAGAGGGAGGATTTTGCGTTACCCAATTAAGATTTCCCTATTGGATTTTCTTCTCTCTACTGATAAAGCTTTCCTCCCAATTTCCCCGGCAAAAATATTCCGAAAGCAGCGGGAATTCGAACTATTGTATTTCATTCATGAGTCTTAAAATTAGGATGTGCGATTAAAATCTAAAAGTGAAATTATCCTATTTGCGTGCCTCTGCACATATCTGTAGGAATTCGTAAATGACGAACCTCACATACCTTTCAGAAATTTCACTGGGTCGGCACCCCGCACAAGACGCACATCGGAATCCGTCGTTAGATGGTTTCAGTCAGATCGAGTAAGCAGTCACTGTGTGTTCTATGGCGAGCTGACTATGTGAACTCCATTGAGAGCTACGACAGGACTGCATCATTGAAAACATACGAAGTGCCAGGACACGCAATTACTCTTTTTCTTCAGGCCATGGCCAGAGCTATTAATATATCTTCCATTCCCTGTGGGTACTGTTCGGGCGCAATCAACCTTCCAAAAATGGAAAGGCCACTCTTATGTCTCAAGAGCTCACAACAGCCAATAGGTCTAACGAGGAAACACTGCAAAAGGAAAACCATCCCACAACTTGTGTTGCCTAAGAAAGAGATAACAGGAGATATTGGCTATGAAGAAAAATGGCGAAGAAAAAGGAAGAATAAGAAAGGATGATTTCATACAACCACGAGCTATGGAAATACAATCCAGTCGCTGAAAAGAATGCGGGCTCTCTAGTCAGAATCAGAGTCGGGACCCACAGAGGATCTCACATTCCTGCGTCTACTTTCAGGATAGTCACCATCTTCATCATCTTCATCGTCCTTCTTCTCGCTAATAATACCTGTAAGCTCATTGATTTGTGAATTGGACGTTATGAGTTTTAATAGTCAACCTTGGATTAAATTAGACTCTCCCCAGAGTAACAATACCTTTCTTTATCAAATGGTTCTCAAGCATCCTCGTGGTGAAATCGTCTTTTCCTCCTAGATCTTGAAATCCAACTAGTCTATCCACTGCAATTCCCTTTCTAGAAATAGAAAGCAAAATCCTCTAAACTTTCAAACTTAAATCATGTCAAAGTGAACCATTAGTTCAAGGAGAAATAAAAATTGATATTCTCCCACACTTTGCAACACGAAAATTGCCATAGTTTCTTTTGTTTTAATTCCTTGGAAGATTCAGACTTTTCCCTCACTGTCCCAGAAACCTGCTCCTTTTCAGATGGAAGTCCCGAGAATTTGCTCACTTTGCAACTATTCATGCTTGAAAACAAGGATTGTCCTCTGATTTCATTTTCTTGGAAACTAGAAAAGGGTTAGAAAACGAATGTTTGTTTGCTCTTCGGTGTATTTTTCAACTAAAAGAAAATGAAAACTTGTAACAAGTGAATAGAAAAGGAACTTGATACGTTCTTTTCCAGCAAGTGAACAAAAAAAACAGATAGCAAGAGGAAATAGAATCCAAAGAAACCGACCTGAAAAGTACAACACAAGGCAAGGTTTTGATCCCGAGCTTGGTCACGAAGAAAGGTGCATTCTGCAGTCAAATTTTTACAATAGAATTTCAGGATTTCCAGAGTCTACTACATTATTAATCAGCGACTTGAAACTGAGATCTCACACCAATATCTCCAAAACCAATCTCAATTCTCAACAAACCTCTGCGTCAAGTTTAATAAACTTAGTATCGAAATGCCTTGGTGCGAGGGACTTTAGATGCTTGTCCATTATCCTACAAGGTAGAAGAAATTGTTTTCAGCAACATGAAATACAAAATCTACCTGCATGAGAGACAGAGCCACCCACACTCACTGAAAGAGACAGAGACAGATGCACAAAGTGAGAGAGAGAGAGAGAGAGAGAGAGAGAGAGAGAGCATTACTTGCAACGGTAAAACTCCTGATGGTAGAAGTGGCAAATAACCTTTTCACTTTGCGTCACCTCACCCAAGAAGTCTCCTTCAGTTATCTGTCTGTACTCTCCATGACCTTGCTGCTTCAATTCTTGTCGCTTTTCTGCTTCTTTCTATGACAAAGAAACAAAAGGCCTGTTAAACAATCTCCCTTTATCAAAGAGCTCCACACTGNTCTTGTCGCTTTTCTGCTTCTTTCTATGACAAGAAACAAAAGGCCAGTTAAACAAAGAGCTCCACACAGCTCGCTCACTCTCCTATATTTTAAATACGTTAGGAGGATTAAGGGGAAACAGACCTTCAGAGCAGCAATTCTATCAGCATGCAACTTCTCCAGTTCAGGATCCTACCACAGCAACAGAAACGGAATATGAAAGGAGAACCAACATTGCAGGCCCATAAAAATTACAAACTTCTGGACAAACAACTTACATCCATTATCTTATTCATAAAAAAACACTTACATCCATTAACTCATCGAGATCAACCTCCTCATTGATAGAACTGGAAGCCTGTGCCTTCTGATGGGCTAATAACTCCTACAAATCAGTTAATGAAGATATGATGGACTGCATGAAACTCCCAGTGGTGTATATGGTTGAAACTATTGAAGATCGCAGTATCTAACACAATAACAACAATATTGACCAAGGCTTCTCCAATAAATTAAGTATCAAGGAGAATGCCAAATGCTTTTTCCTTTTATGAAGACACACACACACGTAGAATTTCTGGATGTAATCTTCTATACTCTTGAACCGTATTCTCGATCAACAAAGAGAAGTGCATTATTAAGTGATGCAATAGACTGACATCACAGTGATATTTAAAAGAGATTTCCATTGATTATCTAAGAAAACATGCATATCTCATCCGCTGTTGAACAAAACCATAGCTGAAAACGTCTAACGTTGCCACCAATGACAGGGCAAAGATCACTCAGTACCAAAATCAGCTTAGTTAAAAAATAATAACACTGATTATCGTACATAAGACATATATAACCAGTACTTTCAGAGCAAAAACGAAAGAAGTAAACTTTAATTCGATACAGCCTAATATTGAAAGCTTAATATCGAAGCTAAAATTACTCATCAGCTAGGATCCAACTTCAGGTGCCGAAGTAATTGGCAACTTCTGTAATTAGGAAGAAGAAGAAGGGTTAAAGAGCTCGAAATGAAATGAATGAAAAGAGCACACCTTCTTGTAATCGCGAGCAGCGGCAGCCATCACATTCCCGAAGGCTAGGTTGGATAGGGTCGATTTCACTGAATTCGGATCCATCTCCAGCTAGAACTGTGGCTTTCTCTTCTCCTCGCTCTCCCAAGGAAACTGCACCTAAGGAATCAAGAAACACACAGAATGTCTCGAAATGTGAGCAGA
Organism: Sonneratia caseolaris; assembly: GCA_900006705.1. NCBI lineage: Eukaryota > Viridiplantae > Streptophyta > Magnoliopsida > Myrtales > Lythraceae > Sonneratia > Sonneratia caseolaris. The sequence continues at coordinate 509,947 of CXYZ01002974.1, forward strand.
AATGCAATTCAGGAAACGGGAAGGATGATCAGAGCAGATCTGAGCCCGCGAAGATTTGCTGGTGCATAATCGGAATTGTCATCTGAAGTAGGCATTACCTCTTGAAGGAGATGAAGTCGGATTCGAAGAGTTTGAGCAACCTGGGAGCCGTCGGCTGAGTGTGGTCAATGGGGGAAATGGAAGGCAACGCGGGCACTGGTCCGTGCGACATACAGACCGGCCGGACCGGGTCCGACAGAACGGTTCAACCAGTTGGATGGAGAAGATGGCAAGGGACTGTCCTGAAATCCGATATACCCCGAATAAGACTAGAAATTGGGGAGAAGAGATTTATTGGAACACATTCATGGCGTATTTGATAACAAGCAAATGTAGTTGACAAAGAGCAGGAATTCATAAGTAAATGAATTCATCATGAATGTATTGATGAAGAATGAGAATGAAGGTGTTTGGTAGAATAAATTAAAGCTAAAATGGAAATAAAATTACAGAATTTGAGATGTTCACAATATCCTTATAATAAAAATAAAACAAATTCTAGTTATTTGATTTAATTTGGAAAAACAAAATTAAAAAATAACACAACTAGACATGTAAAAAATGACACGATCCGAAAGTATGACCAAAGTCTAGCACGAAAAAGGGTAGGATTTTAGGGTCATAGAGAATATTGACTCATATCAACTCAAACAACATAAAAATTATAATTAAAAAAATTATAATTTTAAAAAAAATATTAATTATATATAAATAATTATATTTTAATAATTA
>CXYZ01002974.1:515591-529392 GCA_900006705.1 Sonneratia caseolaris
TTGGACCGGTTTCTAGGGCGGAAGGAGTTCTACAAGCGCGTCGGACGGGCTTGGAAGCGCGGCTATTTGCTCTACGGCCCACCGGGGACAGGGAAGTCAAGCTTGGTGGCTGCCATGGCAAACTACCTCAAGTTCGATGTCTATGACCTCCAGCTATCCAACGTTGTGGCTGACTCGGACCTCCGGGACCTCTTGCTGGGTATATCGAATCGGTCCATCCTCGTGATTGAGGACATCGACTGCAGCATCGACCTGCCGGACCGCAAACCTGCCAGTGATGCAAACGACAAGAACTACAGTAGCAGGCCTCGGGTAAGTGAAACTCTGTACTTGAGTTCAGATATAATAGACCGGTTTTCTTAGTGCACAAGTCATGGTTTCGTTTATTAACTAGAACTAGAACTTCTTCTTTTTATGTGGAATCTGCTATGTACAGTTAACGCTTTCCGGACTCTTAAATTTCATTGATGGGCTATGGTCGAGTTGGGGGCACGAAAGGATAATAGTGTTCACAACGAATCACATCAAGAAACTCGATCCAGCACTGGTCCGGCCTGGACGAATGGACATGCACATCCATATGTCCTATTGCACCTTCCATAGCTTCATGATTCTAGCTTGCAACTACCTCGGGGTCTCCGAGGCCGACCTGAGCCACAGCCATGGCCGCGTCATCACAGAGATCAAGAGCCTGATCCCCGAGACCGAGGTGACCCCGGCAGAAGTTGCAGAGGAGTTCATGAAGGATGAGGGTCCTGGCGTCGCCCTTGAAGGGCTTGTAAAGCTGCTCAGGAAGAGGAAGACGAAGAAGTCCGAGGAAACTGAAGATTCCGTTGGCTCTGAGAAAGAGGCACAGGCAAATAACTAAGAGGTGGAAATGTAATTTTCAAATTTCCAATCGCGTGCAACCGTTAGATCAACTACTTTATGCTATGAGCCCCGGGCTCAAGAATTATTATTGATCTTGATAGTTGCAAGAGATATGAGCTGAACTCATGGAATCCAGTTATGGAGAGAATTAAATAAATCAAAATGGGTTCTACTAGTAAGGATAAAAAGGGAGAATTTCCTTGTCTTACTTTTGATTAACAACATGAAGATTCCATTATTATTCATACTATTCGATTGTAATATCATAAAATTTGACAATGTCAATTTATCTAAGTATTGAGAGATAAAATGATCTTAACCATTAAGTTCTCTTCTCTATAAAATATACTTGAGTTTATTAATGTCTTGCAAGGGAGTTGAAGAACATATTTCAACGAGACTCCCAAAAATCAATGTGAAACATGGATTTGATGTCCTAGATTGACATCTACCACAACCATTAACAAAGATCAAATATCCTTTTCCTTTTCAAATAATAAATTAAATTTGAATTTGACAGTAAAAAAAAATCATGGTACATAAAGCAACTGCTATGAACCAACATGAATTTATATTGGTGTCTTTCTAAGTTCTTTCCACTGCCTCCCAGAGAGCATAATAATGGAATCCACATTTTCTAAGTTCACATTTTTTAAAGATTTCAGAGGGCATTTCATAAATATTTTGACTGTAAATAACCAAATTATTCATTAGATGATTGATAGCCACAGAAGCGTAAGGATTCCTCGCGCCTCTGCCATAATTGTCAACTTTATTTGAATTTTATGCGCATCATTGAGCATGCTGGAGCATGGGTCTATCTGCTACCTTATCGATAAAGTAAATACGTCAAAAGTCATTGGTCACATGACTGAATGCAGAAGAAATATGGGGAAATCCCAATCATTTTTCCTTTCGGTCGAGGAAACCTAAGAATTAATTTAAGGGCGGGGTAATAAAACGTTCTAATTTCAATTTTTGCTACAAAAAAGTTTCTAAATTATTTCTTTCTTTTAGCCTGTCTCTTTGACCAGCCCAGCAGTTTGGACTGGTTTAACCAAGAATCGGCCATATGTCTAGCCTGGTTCCTACAATTATTCCATTTGCATTTGAACTTGGGTTTGACCCATGTGAACCGGCTGATTCTGCAAAATATAAGCGAACCCATAGAAACCGGCGGCCAAACCAGTCAATTGAAAAAATATGTATAAAAAAGGGGTCAAATTTCAACGCAAGCAGTAGTGCCCTTCCTTCCCATTTGAAACCCTACAGCAGACTTTCACGAGCAAAATCTGGAGGATGATGGGAATAGCGGATGATAGGAACGGTGGCGACAACGTTGCCGGAACGGTGAATGATGGGAGTGGCGTCAGCGATGGGAATGGTGGGTTAACCCAAGGGAAGCGATAGAGATATGAGAGTAGGAAACCATCGAAGTATGAGCAAAGAATTTAACAGGAAATGATTAATATAGAAAATACTTAACAGAAAATGACTAATATGATCTAACTATGAGCTGATGGCATCAATCATGAGGCCTTTCATTTTTAAATTATGCCCTCTATAAGAATGAGTAAGCAAGAGATTGATAGAACTCAAGAAAGTAAGAAGAGAGAGTGATTGAAAGAAGAAGAGCAGTCTCACGATGAATGAGAGAGAGTCAGTACGTGCGTATGTGTCACAGAAGCAAGAGAAGGTTGGGATCCATTTCTTTTCATCACAATTACCCATACCCGATAAATTAATGTCTACGTACTCAACTGTCTGGGTGAAATTCATCTTGTTTTTCTCAACCTTTTAAGTTCTTCACTTTCCAAATTCTATTTATTGATTTTTGGTGGCTTCCTTCAATAAAAAAAAACGGTTCAACATATTCCTTTTCATTTTACAAATTGAGAAATTATTTATTATAACAATTAATATATTCATTTTCATGTATTTTAAAATCTTATATGATATGATGTATTATTTCGTTTTTAGATTTAAATTTATATATTTTATGTTGACGAACTAGAGTGGTATATTAATATTTGATATTAACATTATATTATTAATATTGTTATTTTAAAAATATGATTGGACGTATTGAAACCTTGGTTAGACCCGTAAACTAATAAATCCTCACATTGATCGGTTTCTAGTTTAGTCCGATTTTCGAAACTATGGCCCCACTTGCTCCGATGAACCTGGGTTCCCAAGAGGTTATTATTTTTTGTTTTTATTAAAATTAGCTTTGATAATATACGAGGTCTACATATATTTTTAAAAATTTATTTAAAATATATGTGCGTTTTAGTTTTCTATTTCAAATTTACCATGCCCCTTAACCACATTGCGGCATGTAACATGCGGAAGATTTAAGCACAAGCGACGAAGGAATACCATGTCATATGCGGTTTAAATACTTGTTTAAATGTCCCATTGCACTGGGGTAAATCAGTAATGGTGAAATTCGAGGGAACATGCTTATGCCGCATATAATCAATGAATGGAGACTTGGACTCTTCATCGAGGATGGTACGTTGTTTACTAGTTATCTGTCACACAGTATCAATAATCTGAACTTTAATTTGAGCCGGGAATTGAGAAGGGCCTGATGTTGTGCCAGCTAATGATGGAATTGGAATGCCTGCGGTAAAACTTGATCCACTAGCTAGCCCTACTGTGACAGGGGGATAGAATGACAGCGGAGGAAAAGTAGTCTAGGCACGGTAGGGACTGGAGACGGTCCAGCTGTTGTGGGTACAGGTAAGGGAATGTGAGTAGTAGCTTGTGGGCTGGAATGCCTCTTCGGGTGGGAAGGGAAGACCAGGTGATATTGGTTGCATGGTTGGAGTTGGAATGACGACAACTTTTTTAGGAGGAAGTGAGCGATGTGTATGGGGAGGAGGTCGCCTGCATTTTCTACCCCTGGATTCTCCTTGAGACTTATCCACTCTATATACGCTTTATTTCTCCCTACTCTTGTGGTTTGTTTAACCCTTTTGCTTCTAGTTATTCATCAATTAAGTGGGTAACCTCATGCTTAATACTATCATGGACAACAGTTCGCATCATCTCTTGTAGCTGAGACAACATCGTAGGTTTGCCAGCTCAAGTTGGGGTTGCGGCACATTGTCAGCTAGAGTCGGTTTTGACAAATAACAAAAAGCTAGAGAGTTTTCTTCTGTGTGTGTGTGTGTGGGAAGGCAAGTGTGAGATTGGGTCCGCTTTCTCGTGGCACCCTTCATCCCCGTCTCTGAACAATAGTACAAAATGATATCCAAAGTAGGACTAAGTGGTAAAGTCCAAGAGGTATTGGCTAAAGCCATGGGGAACCGATCGAACGATTAACTTGAACCTGTGGACAAATCATTGTCATTTAACTGAACATGATGGGACGAGATTTGCCGTCCAACAATGAAATGATGACATTGCTATCATGATGATTTTATCCTCTATTTCAAGTGCATATTTAGTAATTCAAAGTTTCATCTATAATAAAATCAGACATAAAAAGGATGCAATTTCGAGGGAAAATTACAATAATCAACCAACTTTCCTTCTATTGGCAAAGTACGTTCATGTTTATCACATGAAAATGGTACCATATATGCCATAATAATAATTTTCAAAGCTGACATGCAAAACTGACACTTTTTTTTTTTTGGATATTGTCCATGAAGAGATGGGAGGGAAATGGAGGACTTTTGTATCTTACTTATGATCGTTTTATCAATTTAACACTGAATTTCTCTTATGACCGTAAAGAAATATATTATTTAATCTTATATCAGTTTAAAATGAGGGAGAAATGGGAGCCGCGAGTTCAATTGCTAAAGAATTTTTTGATCAGTTGTGCTGGAAAATTACATTACTTATAACTACTTTGTCCGAAAACCGCTAATATTGACATACAGCAAATTAGCAATTAAGAGTCGATCTCTTGATTAGTTGCCAAAATAATAAAAAAAAGCCATTACTATTCCAAGAATGAAATTACGCCGAGGGCTGATAGTTTTATTAAAATTTAAGGGATATTTTTTTGGGTAAAATAACCCCCACCAAAAAAAGGGACGCATGGGCTCTATAAAGGGGCGGCCTCCCTCTATGCGTTACATTGTAGTCCGCGGAGTCCTCCGAAGCCATGTTTTCAGCCAGAGAAATGATGGCCTCCCCCTCCTCACTCTTTTCCGCCTACGCCTCGCTCATGGCATCCGCCATGCTAATCCGCTCCATCCTGAACGAACTTCTTCCCTAACCGGTTCGATTGTTCCTCCTTGCGATCTTCGACCGCCTCTTNCATCCTGAACGACCTTCTTCCCCAACCGGTTCCACTGTTCCTCCTTGCGATCTTCGACCGCCTCTTCAAGCGCAAAACCAATCAGCTAACACTAGTGATCGAGGAGTTTGGCAACAGCCCGACCCAGAACCATATCTTCGAGGCTGCTGAGGTCTACCTCAGCACGAGGATCGGGCCCCACGTCGACCGCCTTAAGATCCACAGCCCCTCGAACAAGAAGAGGATATCGATCCACCTCGACAAGAACGAGAGGCTAACAGATTCCCACGAAGGGATCAAGCTGCGCTGGAAGTTCTTGTGCGTTGAGCAGGAGAGGAGCAATCAGAGGGACTCTCCACATCGGTCGGGCTCTGACACTCGGAGATCGTTCGAGCTTAGTTTCGACNACCCATGCCTACACCGGTTTTCGGTCCGATCTAATTTTAAAAACTATGCCCATAAGCACGACAAATAATGATGATAGAGGGAGCTGCACTGTAGAAGTATTTTAATCTTTTTTCTAAAGATTTATCTTCCTTGGAGCAAAATTAAATGCATGCGTAAGAAAAGATTCTTCGTGCTTTGGAACTACCTTGAGTTGGAATCCAACTCAACCGACAATGAGCGCATGCCGTTCAACCCAACGCAATGTCCAATCCGACCACGACACCCGTCCGTCCCACGGTGCAGTGACTGAAATTGAATGAGTATTTTATCATAATAATAGTTCAAATTTAATTAATCATGATTCAATTATTTTTATACATCAATTACTAAAATCTAAAATGGGATAGACAATGTGCATTTTTGGCATGTGTGTATATATATATATATGTGTGTGTGTGTCGGGCTCTTTGGTCAAACTATAATGCAAATTAGAAATACAAGGGCAATAATTTTACCGGATATAATTTTTTACAATTCATCTAATATAATGGATGTATCTTACAAATGAATATCACAAATGTACAAGGGATCGAGAAAACATTCCTCCTACAGATAATATAAAGAGTTTTGAACCGGATTTAAGAAGAAATTTCATATTATATAATTCTCAATATTATCTTATTTATAATCTACCAGTAACATACATATATATATATATATATATATATTATAATTTTTAGACCAATGTCATCCAAACTTCAATGCTGTCAAAATATATGTACTTATCATTAGGCGTCTCAAATGATCTTTATTGATTCATGGTTGGCGCCAGTATTGGTATTAATAAATTGAATGGCTCCTCCTCTCTTTTAAGCATCCAAAATTTCTTTGATACCGAATTACTGATAAGATAATTTTGAATTGCACGGCTTAATTTTACCAATTCTTTTATAGGAACTTTTATGATAAAAATGGACAATGATAGGAACTTATTATTATTATTATTATTATTATTATTTAAAATTAGTAGGCTGTTAATTCTTTATATTTCAACTGTTAATAATTAATATTCCACCAACGTATGATATTTTTAATAATAAAAAAAAATCTAATCCGTCAATCCGAGAAATCATACTCAAATCTATTACCGTCTTTAAAATAATAAAAAATGCCATTACTATTCCAAGAATGAAATTACGCCGAGGGCTGATAGTTTTATTAAAATTTAAGGGATATTTTTTTGGGTAAAATAACCCCCACCAAAAAAAGGGACGCTTGGGCTCTATAAAGGGGCGGCCTCCCTCTATGCGTTACATTGTAGTCCGCGGAGTCCTCCGAAGCCATGTTTTCAGCCAGAGAAATGATGGCCTCCCCCTCCTCACTCTTTTCCGCCTACGCCTCGCTCCATCCTGAACGACCTTCTTCCCCAACCGGTTCCACTGTTCCTCCTTGCGATCTTCGACCGCCTCTTCAAGCGCAAAACCAATCAGCTAACACTAGTGATCGAGGAGTTTGGCAACAGCCCGACCCAGAACCATATCTTCGAGGCTGCTGAGGTCTACCTGAGCACGAGGATCGGGCCCCACGTCGACCGCCTTAAGATCCACAGCCCCTCGAACAAGAAGAGGATATCGATCCACCTCGACAAGAACGAGAGGCTAACAGATTCCCACGAAGGGATCAAGCTGAACTGGAAGTTCTTGTGCGATGAGCAGGAGAGGAGCAATCAGAGGGACTCTCCACATCGGTCGGGCTCTGACACTCGGAGATCGTTCGAGCTTAGTTTCGAGAAGGAGCACAGGGAGAGGATATTGAACTCTTATGTGCCTCACATACTGGAAAGGGCGAATGAGTTGAAGAATAAAGAAAGGATCTTGAGGATGTACACGCTTCGTCACTCCCACGGTGTCCACGGTTGTGGACCCCGCTGGAATTCCATTAACTTTGAGCATCCTTCGACCTTCAATACTTTGGCGATGGAGGCGGAGAAGAAGACGGCAGTGATGGCGGACTTGGACCGGTTTCTAGGGCGGAAGGAGTTCTACAAGGGCGTCGGACGGGCTTGGAAGCGCGGCTATTTGCTCCACGGCCCACCGGGGACAGGGAAGTCAAGCTTGGTGGCTGCCATGGAAAACTACCTCAAGTTCGATGTCTATGACCTCCAGCTATCCAACGTTGTGGCTGACTCGGACCTCCGGGACCTCTTGCTGGGTATATCGAATCGGTCCATCCTGGTGATTGAGGACATCGACTGCAGCATTGACCTGCCGGACCGCATACCTGCCAGTGAAGCAAACGACAAGAACCACAGTATGAGGCCTCGGGTAAGTGAAACTCTGTATTTGAGTTCAGACATAGTAGACCCGTTTTCTTAGAACACAAGTTATGGTTTCGTTCATTGACTAGAACTAAAACTTATTTTTTTATGTGGAATCTGCTATGTACAGTTAACGCTTTCCGGACTCTTAAATTTCATTGATGGGCTATGGTCGAGTTGGGGGCACGAAAGGATAATAGTGTTCACAACGAATCACATCGAGAAACTCGATCCAGCACTGGTCCGGCCTGGACGAATGGACATGCACATCCATATGTCCTATTGCACCTTCCATAGCTTCATGATTCTAGCTTGCAACTACCTCGGGGTCTCCGAGGCCGACCTGAGCCACAGCCATGGCCGCGTCATCACAGAGATCAAGAGCCTGATCGCCGAGACCGAGGTGACCCCGGCAGAAGTTGCAGAGGAGTTCATGAAGGATGAGGGTCCTGGCGTCGCCCTCGATGGGCTTGTGAAGCTGCTCAGGAAGAGCAAGACGAAGAAGTCCGAGGAAACTGAAGATTCCGTTGGCTCTGAGAAAGAGGCACAGGCAAATAACTAAGAGGTGGAAATGTGATTTTCCATTGGCGCTGGCAACCGTCAAATCAACTACCTTATGCTATGAGCCCTGGGCTCAAGGATTATTGGTCTGGCTAGTTGCAAGAGATCTGAACTGAACTCATGGAATCCAGTTATGAGAGAATTAAATAAATCAAAATGGGTTCTAATAGTTAGGATAAAAGGGGAGAATTACATGTTCTTACTCTTTGATTAAGAATATGAAGATTATGGTGTTATTGTTCACTGTATAATATTCGATTCTAATACTATAAAATCTGACAATTTCAACTTATTAAAGTATTAAGAGATTCATTATCAAAAAAAAAAAAAGTATTAAGAGATAAAAATAATCTAAATCGTTAAATTCTTTTATGATTTATTACTGTCTTGCAAGCCGTACGAGTGGATGAACACATCCAACAAGACTCCCGAAAATCAATGTGAAACATGAATTTGATGTCCTTGATTGACATCCATCTACATGAACCATTAACAAATATCAATTGTCCTTTTTCTTTTCAAATAATAAATTAAGTCCGAATTCTACTGTAAAAAAAAAAAACTAATGGTATATATAGAACAATCGTCATTAACCAACATGAATTTATTTTGTTATCTTTCTAAGTTCTTTACACCGCCGTCCAGTAGACCCACGGGCGAGGCATGTGTGTAAATAACGAAAAAATGGCCATAAATATCACATTTTTTTAAAGATTTCGGGGGCATTTCATAAATGTTTTTGATTGTAAATAACTAAATTATTCACTGGATGATTGATGGGCACGGAAGGGTAAAAAATTCCACGCGACTCTGCCACAATTGTCCACTTTATTTGAATTTTATGCGCATGATTGAGCATGCTAGCGCATGGGTCTATTTGTCATCTTCTCGATAAAGTAGATCCGTCAAAAATCATTGGTTACATGACTGAATGCAAAAGAGACGTGGAGAAGTCCCTATAATTTTTCCTTTCGGTCGAGAAAATTCAATAATTAATTTAGCAGTGAAGTAATAAAATGTTCTAATTTCGATTTTTGCTAGAAAGATTTCCTAAACTATTTCTTGTTTTAACCTGTATCTTCGACGGCCTGGAGTCACCTTCATAGTGAGGGGCAAAAAAAGAAGAAGAAGCAAGAAGCTGCAGTGCAACTATTCATTTTTCTTGAAAGAATGATAATATCCCAACATAGGATCCTAAATCTTAAATATATCGCATGATTTTTAAAATCGGATCGAAATGGAACCGGTCAAAATATAAATTCATAGGTCTAATCATGAGTTTAATGAGTCGAATCACATATTTAAATAATAAGGATAAAAATAATATATAATTAATAATTATAAACTCAACACAGATTTATAATTTTAAAATTTAAAATACATATCGTAATATCTAAATTTAATAAAAAATAAGTAAATTTAAATCTAATAAAAATAAAATGTAACATTAATATTCTTTTTTAAGTGGATACCACAGTTGGTAATGTGTTATTTAAAATAATTTTTAATTTACTTAGTTTGATTGTTAATACAGTTGGGTTTGGTGGTTGAATTAAAAATTGACCGGTTTAGACGAATATGATCGGATTTAGATTGTATTTTGGTTAATTAAGTAAACCAAACCGGTTGGTTGTCCAGCTCTCGGTCCAACTGGTTAGTCCGATTTGGTTTTAAAAATTATGAGATATGGCCATGCTTGTATCCTCTTCAGCCAATCAGATCATTTGTTGCCAAAAAGGATCGCCCACTACAGTACTATTACTCATTGATCATATTATTCAATATAAAACTATAAGAGATGGTTCGATTGGATTAACTGAATTGCGTATATTTAGTAATTAACCAAATTGCATTAGCTGAAAAAACGAATTGAAACTAAACCGATTCACTCTTCTTCTTGTTCTATTCGGATCAATCTCACAATCTGGTTCGATTTTTCATTCTTTTTCAACAACCCTAACCATAGTTATAAAAACCGGATCGGCCGAACTGGTTGGACTGGTTTAAATAAGAATCAGCCACATGCTTAGTTTGGTTCTTACAATTATTGCATTTGCAATTGAACAAGGGTTTGACCCATATGAACCAGCGGATTCTGCAAAATATAAACGAACCCATAGAAACCGGCGGCCAAACCAGTCAATTGAAAATATATAAAAAGGAAAAGGTCAAATTTCCACGCAAGCTGTAGCGCACTTCCTTCCCATTTGAAACCCTACCGCAGATTTCACAAGCAAAATCTGGAGGCAGCTCTAATGATGGGAATGATGCCGTCAACACATAGTTTTTAAAATCAGACTGAGTCCGGAACCGGTATAAGTATGGATTCATGAGTCGAACTGAGGGTTTAATGAGTTAAACCGTATGTTTAATAAATAATATTATTAATATAATATTACTAATAAATTTACATAATATCATAATTTAAATATGATTTATAACAAAAATCATTAATATAATCATTATATTAAATAAAAGTTTAATATAAAATATAAATATAAGTTTAGTAAAATAAAATATATACATTATAATATGTTTTTATTCTTTTTAATTTTAAGTCGGTCGGTTTTCTCACGGATTCAATTAGATTCACTGGTCGGACCGGGAATCAATCGGTTCAATCACATTTTTCCTCTTTGAATGTGCAATTATATTTTTTATAGAAACCGGACTGGGTGAGTGACCAGTTCCTGGTCGAACTGCCTAACCGGTATAGTTTTTGAAACTATGCGTCAACGTTTACCGGAGCGGTGAATGATGGGAGTGGCTTCAACTATGGGAATTGTGGGGGTACCCAAAGGGCAGTAATAGAGACATGATAATAGGAAAATATGGGAATATGAAGAAGGAATTTAATAGGAAATTATTAATATAAAAAATATTTAACAGGAAATGATTAGTATGATCTAACTATGACTTGATGACATCAACCATAGGACCTTTCATTTTAAGCTATCTATAAAAATAAGTAAGAGATGGACAGAACTCATACCCAATCAATTAATGTCTGCGTATTCAACTGTCTGGGTGAAAATGTGGCGCCAAATTCATCTTGTTTTTCTCTACCTTTTTTTAGTTCTTCACTTTCCAAATTCTATTGATTTTTGGTGGCTTCCTTCAATAAAAAAAAAGGATTCAACATATTCTTTTTCATTCTACAAATTGAGAAATTATTTTTTTATAACAATTAATATATGCGTTTCCATGTATTTCAAATTTTTATATGATGTATTATTTCATTTTTTAGATTTAAATTTATATTTTTTATGTTAACAAACTAGAGTGATTTATTAATATTTGATATGTGGTATTTTAACTACTTTCTCCGACAAACCTCGGTTCCCAAGAGGTTTTCATTTTTTTTTTTGGTTTTTTTGTTAGTTTAGATAATACACGATGTCTACATAAATTTTTTAAATTTATTGAAAATACATGTGTATTTTAGTTTTCTATTTCAAATTTACCATGCTACTTAACCATTGCGACATGTAACATACCGGAAATGTAAGCACAAGTGACGAAGGAATACCATGTCATATACAGTTTTAAATGTCCTATCGTACGAGGGTAAGTTAGTAATGTTGAAATTCGGAGGAACATGCTTATGCAATATAAAATCAATGAATGGAGGCTTCAACTCTAGTTCCAAGGATGGTATGTTGTTGACTAGTTATCTGTCTGACAATATCAATAATCTGAACTTTAATTTGAGTCAGGACTATGACAATTCGTTCAAGAGGAAGTGAGCAATGGCTATGAGGAGGTCGCCTATATTGTCTACCCCTGGATTCGCCTTGAGATTCATTCGCTCTATGTATGCTTAGTTCTCCTTACCCTTGTGGTTTATTTGACCCTTTTGCTTCCCGTTATTCATCAATTAAGTGGCTAACCTCATACTTAATACTATCATGGACGACGCAGCCTGTGTCATCTCTTGTAGCCGAGAGACATCATCTGAGGTGTACTAGCTCAGGTTGTGGTTGCCTCGCATTACCAGCCGAAGTTGGTTGTAACAAATAGGAAGCAGCTAGAGAGCTTTCTTCTGTCTGTGTGCGAAGGCGAGTATGCGATCGTGTCCGCTTTGTCATGGTGCCCTTCGTCCCAGTCTCTTAACAAAGGATAATTCTTTAATTGTTGGAATTATGGCCATTTTATCAACTTTAGCACATAATTGTTGTCGTGATCAGCAAAGAAATTGATTGTTTGATTTTATATCAGCTTAATATGACGAAGAAGTGGGAGCTGCAAGTTCAATTGCTAAGGAATTTTTTTGATCAGTTTTGCTGAAATGTTACATAACTTATAACTATGCTTTTTTGAAAAAAAAAATGCTAATTAACTTACAATAAATGAATGATTAGGAGTTAATCTCTTGATTAGTTGCCAAAATTATGTAAACTTGAAAAAATTTATCGGCAACTACAACGTTGTTGTAGGATGGATCATCTAAGGATTTCTCTTCTAACTGGTTCATCCCTTCATATGGTCCATGCGAGCCATCTTGTCCTTGGTGTTACGCAACTTTCCCTTTCACGTTGTCGGCCTCCAACTGAATCTTGCTTGAAATCCAACTTGTGTTCTTTCTCTATGTCGCCTCTCTTCCAGAGGGACGGACAATCAGAAGAAGAGTCCCCCCGGCAGCCACCATACATTTCTGGCGGGAGTTTGAGGTGGAAATTTCGTGCGAACTTCAACAATTGCAAATGGCATTGAAACTTAGAAAGAACAAAAAAAGAATTAAAGTTGAAATAAAGGCAAACGAGCCTTCGCCTCTCTTTCCTCGCAGTATCATGGGCGTTACATTACCAGCCCGCAGAGTCCTCCGAGGCCATGTTTTGAGCCAAAGAAATGATGGCCTCGCCCTCCTCGCTCTTTTCCGCCTACGCCTCCCTCATGGCATCCACCATGCTAATTCGCTCCGTCCTGAGCGACCTTCTTCCCCGACCGATTCGATCGTTCCTCCTCTCGATCTTCTGCCGCCTCTTCAGGCGCAAAGCCAATCAACTAACGCTAGTGATCGAGGAGTCCGTCAACAGCCCGACCAGGAACCAGATCTTCGAGGCAGCTGAGGTCGTAGTTGTTCGTAATTATTAAAAGATTTAACAATCTCAACTCATGCAAGAATCAAGAGATAAAGACTATTTACACCGTTGAGTTCTCTGTAACTTGTTTGAATTGATTAACACATAGTTTTTAAAATCAGACCGGGCCGGGAACCAGTGTAAGCATTGATTCATAGGTTGAACCGGGGGTTCAATGGTTCGAACCGCATGTTTGATAAATAATATTACAAATAAATTTACATAATACCATAATTTGAATATGATTTATAACAAAAATTATTAATATAACCATTATATTAAATAAAAGTTTATTAGAAAATATAAATATAAGTCTAGTAAATA
>CXYZ01003019.1:0-31888 GCA_900006705.1 Sonneratia caseolaris
GGGCAAGGCATAGCCTATGGTCAAACATGGCCTTGCTCTTGGAAGAGCAAGGCACACCCCGTGGTAGAGCAAGGCACTGCATGTGGATGACCAAGCACTGCCTCCATGGCCAATCAAGGCATTGGCCATGGTAGAGCATGGCACTGCCCGTGAGTGACCGAGTGCACAGCTCGTGGTCAATCAAGGCATTGACTGTGATCAACCAAGGGCTGTCGCCATGGTCAACCAAAGCATCAACCAAGGTGGAGCAAGGTACTGCCCGTAAGCAATCAAGTGTGCAGCCCGTTGTTGATGGAGGGCTGTCTCCATGGTTGACCAAACAATCGCCTGTGGTAGAGCAAGGCACAACACGGGGTAATCTGAGGGCTGTCTTCGGGGTCGACCAAGCCATCACCCATGGCAGACCAAGGCATTGCCTGCAGTAGACTGAGGATTGTCTCTGTGGTCAACCAAGCTGCTGCTCTGGGTATAGCATGGCACAGCCCGTGGTCGAGCAAGGCATTGCCTGTGGTTGGGCAAGGCATAGCCCGTGGCCAATCATGCTATTGCCCTTGGAAGAGCAAGGCACAGCCCGTGGTCAAGCAAGGAATCACCTGATGTACTGCCTGGCACTGCATGTGAGAGACTGAGAGTACAGCTCGTAGTCGACCGAGGTATAGTGAGGCATAGCCCGTGGTTGACCAAGCCATGGCCCGAGGTAGAGCGAGGCACTGGCCATGGTCAAGCAAGGCATCACCCGTGGTAGTATGAAACACAGCTCGTGGTTGAACTTACCATTGCCCTTGGTAGAGCAAGGCACACCCTGTGCTGGAGCAAGGCATGGCTCAGGGTTGAGCAAGGTATTGCCTGAGGTAGAGCCAGGCACTACCTGTGAGCTACCAAGTGCACAGCCCATGGTGGACTGAGGGTTGTCCCCGTGGTCAACCATGCCATCGCCCGTGGTAGAGCGAGGCACAGCCCGTGGTCAACCATGCCATCGCCGGTGGTAGAGCAAGGCACACCCTGTGCTGGAGCCAGGCATGGCTCAGGGTTGAGCAAGGTAGAGCCAGGCACTGCCTGTGAGCTTCTACTTGTGGTCAACTCAGGGCTGTCTCCATGGTCACCCATGCCATTGCCCATTGTGCAAGGCATAGCCTGTGATTGAGGAAGGCATCACCCGAGGTAGAGCTAGGCACTGCCCGTGAGCTTCCAAGAGCACAGCCCGTGGTTAACTGAGGGCTGTCTCCATGGTTGACCAAGCCATTGCCCACAGTTGAGCAAGGCATTGCCCATGGTAGAGCAATGCACAGCCTGTGGTCGACCAAGGCATTGCCCTTGGTGGACCAAGGGACTGCATGTGGTAGATCAGTGAGTCAACCCATGATCAACCAAGGGCTGTCGCTGTGGTCAAGGGAGGCATCACCCGTGATAGACCAAGGGCTATCGCCATGGTTGAGCAAAGCAATGCCCTTCTGCGACTGAGTGCACAGCCCATAGTTGATCAAGGACTGTCTCCGTGGTGGAGCAAGCCATCTCCCGTGGTAGAGCAAGGCACAACCCATGGTCAAGCAAGGCATCGCCCATGGTAGAGCAAGGTATCGCCCGTGGTAGAGCAAGGCACTGCCCCTGGCCAAGCAAGTCATCGCCGAAGGGAGAGCTAGGCACTGTCCGTGAGCCTTTGAGAGCACAGCCTGTGGTCAACTGAGGGCTGTCTCCATGGCCGACCAAGGCATGGCCCATCGTAGAGTAAGGCACAGCACGTGGTGAGGAAGGCATCGCCCATGGTTGGGCAAGGCACTGTCCATGGTCAAGCGAGTCATCGCCCATGGTTGAGTGATGCAGAGCCCATGGTCGACCAAGGCATTGCCCTTGGTGGACCAAGGCACTACACATGGTAGATCAATGAGTCGACCCATGATTGACCAAGGGCTGTCACCATGGTTGAGTGAGGCTTCGCCCGTGATCGACCATGGGCTATTACCGTGGTCAAGAAAGGCATTGCCCTTGGTGGAGCAAGGCACTGCCCCTCTGCGACTGAGCACACAGCCTGTAGTCGATCGATGACTGTCTCCATGGTCGACCACACCATCGCCTATGGTTGAGCAAGCCATCACCTGTGGTAGAGTGAGGCACAGCCTGTGGTCGTGCAAGGCAGTGCCTGTGAGCGACTGACTGCACTGCCCGTGGTCGACCAAGGCATCGACTGTGGTTGAGCAAGGCACTGCCTATGAATGACAAAGTGCACAGCTCGTGGTTGACAGAGGGCTGTCTCCATCATTGGCCAAGCGATCGCAGTGGTTGAGCAAGGCACAACACGTGATAGACCGAGGTCTGTCTCCATGGCCAATCGAGGGCTGTCTCCTTGGTCGACCAAGTCATTGCCTGTGGCCATCCATGGGCTGTCTCTGTGTCGACCAAGCCATCACCCTTGGGAGAGCATGGTACAACCCATGGTCGAGCAAGGCATTGCCTGTGGTTGGGCAAGACACAGCCCGGGGTTGAACATGCCATGCTCCTTTAAGGCACAGCCCATGGTCAAGGAAGGCATTGCTAGAGGTACAACCAGGCACTGGTCGAGAGAGACCGAGCATACAGCCCATGGTCAAGCGAGTTACAGTGAGTCCAAGCCCATGGTCAACCAAGTCAAGGCCCGTGGTAGAGCAAGGCATTGCCTGTGGTAGAGCGAGACACAACCCATGGTCGAACATGCAGTTGCCCTTGGTAGAGCAAGGCACAGCCCATGGTTGAGGAAGGCATCACCCATGGTAGAGCAAGGCACATCCTGTGGTCAAGCAAAGCTTCACCCGAGGTAGAGACGCCCGCCCATGAGAGACCAACTGCACAGCCCATGGTCAATCAAGGGCTGTCTCTGTGGTCAACCGAAGCCATTGCCAGTGGTTGAGCAAGGCATTGCCCAAGGTAGGGTGAGCCACAGCCCGTGGTCAAACATGCCATTGCCCTTGGTAGTGCCAGGCACACGCCATGGTCGAGTAAGGCATCACCTGTGGTAAAGCAAGGCACAGCCGTGGTCAAGCAAGGCATCACCTGAGGAAGAGCCAGGCAATGCCTGTGAGCTACTGAGCACACAACCCATAGTCAACCAAGGGCTGTCTCCATGGTTGACCAAGCCATTGCCCACGGTAGAGCAAGGCACAGCTCGTGGTCGAGCAAGGGATCACCCATGGTAGGGCAAGGCACAGCCAGTGGTAGGGCAAGGCACAGCCAATGGTAGAGCAAGGCACAGCTCCTGGTTGACTGAGGGCTATCTCTGTGATCGACCAAGCCACCGCCCATGGTAGAGCAATGCACAGCCGGTGGTGGAGAAAGGCGTTTCTCATGGTAGAGCAAGGCATAGCCCATGAGCGACCAAGCACACAGCCTGTGGTCAACCAACCCATCGCCTGTGGTAGGGCAAGGCACAGCCTGTGGTCAACCAAGGCATCACCCATGGTAGGGTGAGGCACAGCCCGTTGTTGAACAAGCCATTGCCCATTGTCGAGCAAGGCAATTCCCATGGTATAGCCAGGCATTGCCTGTGGTCAAGCAAGCATCACCTGTGGTAGAGCTAGGCACTGCCCGTGGCCGAACAGCACGGCAAGCCACAACTCGTGGTAGGGCAAGGCACCGCTTGTGGTCGACCAAAGGCTGCCTCCATGGTCGACAAAGCAATCACCCGTGGAAGAGCAAGACATGGCCCATGGTCAACCAAGTGCTGTCTCTGTGGTCGACTATGCCATTGCCCATGGTTGAGCAAGGCATTGCCCATGGTCGAGCAAGGCATCGCCCATGGTAGAGTGGGGCCTGGCCTGTGGTCGACCAAGCCATTGCCCATCATGGAGCATGGCATCGCCCATGGTAGAGAAGGGTACAGCTTGTGGTCGACCAATGCATTGCCTGTGGTAGAGGAAGGCACTGCCTGTGGTCAACCAAGAGCAGTCACCATGCTTAATCAAGGCATTGCCCCATGATCAACCTAGGGCTGTTGCCATGGTCTAGCAAGACTTCACCTGTGGTAGAGCAACGCACTGCCTATGAGCCACCGAGTGCACAGCCTGTGGTCAACCAAGGGCTGTCTCCGTGATCAACCCAACCATCACCCGTGGTATGGCACAGAACATCCCGTGGTCGAACAATGCGTCGCCCATGGTAGAGGGTGGAACAACCCATGGTCAAACTTGCCATTGCACATGGTGGTGCCAGGCCAAGCCCATGGTCGAGTAAGGCATCGCCTGTGGTAGAGCAAGGCACTGCCCATGGTTGAACAAGACATCACCCGTGCTAGAGCTAGGCAGAACCCGTGGTCGAGCTAGGCACAGCCTGTGGTCAAGCAAGGCTTCGCCCAAGGAAGTGCCAGGCACTGCCTGTGAGCGACCGAGCACACAGCCCGTGGTCACTGAGGGCTGTCTCCGTGGTCGACCCAGCCAATGCCCATGGTTGAGCAAGGCATAGCCTGTGGTGCAGTCGGGCATTGCCTGTGGTTGGGCAAGGCATAGCCCCTGGTCAAGCAAGGCATCACCCGAGGTAGAGCAAGGCACTGCCTGTGAGTGACGGAGCACACAGCCCATGGTCAACCAAGCCATGGCCCATCATAGAGCAAGGCATAGCCCGTGGTGGAGCAAGGCATCACCCTTGGTAGAGCAGGGCACAGCCCATGGTCGACCAAGGCTTCACACATGGTAGAGCAAGGCACTGCCCGTGGTCGATCAAGGCGTCGCCCCATGGTCGATGAAGGGCTGTCACCATCATCGAGCAAGACTTCGCCCATGGTAGGGCAAGGCATTGCCCATGAGCGACCAAGTGCACAGCCCATGGTCATTGAAGGAATTGCCCGTGATCGACCAAGGGCTATGATGTGGTCAACCAAGGTATCACTCTTGCTGCAGCTAGGCACCACCCTTGGTCTACCGAGCAAGGCACATCCTGTGGTCGACCCAGCCATATTCCGTGGTAGAGCAAGGCACAGCCCATGGTCGAGCATTGCATAGCCTGTGGTAGAGGCAGGCACAGCCCGTGGTCGAGCATGGCATGCCCGTAGTAGAGTGAGGCACAGCCTGTGGTCAACTGACAACTGTGACACTGGTTGAGCAAGGCATCACCCCAGGTAGAGCAAGGCACAGCCTGTGGTTGGGCAAGGCATCACCCGTGGTAGAGGGAGGTGCCGCCCATGGTCGATGAGGGCTATCTTTGTAGTCAACCAAGCCACTGCCCGTGGTAGAGGAAGGCACAGCTGGTGGTTGAGCAAGGCATCACTCATGCTAGAGCGAGGTGCAGCCCATGGTTGCCTAAGGGCTGTCTCCGTGGTGGACCCTGCCATCACCCGAGGTAGGGCGAAGTACATCCCGTCGTCTACCAAGAAAGGCAAAGTCCATGGTCGGGAATGGCATTGACCTTGGTAGAGTGAGGCACAGCCCGTGGTCGACCGAGGACTGTCACGGTGGTCAACCAAGCCATCAAAAAATTTGTCTTGCTAGCACACAAAACAAGTCTTGACGTATAATTCAATGTCATCGGCCATCTTTGGCCAAACATAGGACCTTGACAATAGAGCTAGCATCCGCTCACGGCCTAGATATCCAGCCCAAGGACTATTGTGACTCTCCTTCATTAGCTGGTGGTGCCATTCCCCTCTGCTAGGGACAAGCAAACAGCCACCTTTGCCATAAAGCAGCCCATCTTCCAGCCAATACTACCTCACTGTCCTGTCTTTGACTTGCTCCACTAGGAGTTGATAGGTCTTGTCCCCTAGTGTAGTGATCTTGGCATCTTGGTGGAAGTCAAGGGTGACTTTAGTCAAAGCCGCCAGCTGGTCCGAAGTCTTCCGACTGAGTGCATCCACCACTAGGTTATGCCTTCCTAGTTAGTGTTCCTACTCAAAGTCATACTCTGCTAGGAACTCTTGCCACCGCACTTGCCTTGGTAACAACTTTAGTTGTGACTTGAAGAAGGTATTGGTGACATTGTCCGTCTTGACCACAAATGTGGTCCCTAGCAAGTACACTCGCCACACCCTCAAGCAATGTACGATAGCCAGCATCTCTTTCTTGTGTGCTGAATATTGCGGTTCAGCGAGTTTCAGCTTCCAACTCTCGAATGCCATGAGATGTTTGTCTTGAACGAGAACTCCTCCAACAGTATGATCTAAGGCATCCGTATGTACCTCAAATGGCTTCTCAAAGTCCGGGAGCTCGAGCACAAGCTCCAACACAATAGCGGTCTTTAATTTGGAGAACGCCACATCACAATCCTGGTCCCATGTCCATTTCTGATCTTTCCACAACAGACCAGTTAGGGGACTCACCCTCTTTGAGTATCCTTTGATAAACTTGTGGTAGTAGTTGGCCAGTCCCAAGAAACTCTGCAACTTAGACACCGACTTTGGTGGAGGCCAATCCCAGATCACCTACACCTTCTAGGGGTCCGTCCGCACCTGTCCCTAGCCAATCACATGGCCCAGAAATCGAATCTCCTGCATGCCAAATTCGTACTTCTCCCTCTTGATGTATAGGGAGTGTTGCCCAAGCTGTTCAAAAACAGCCTGCAAGTGCTGCACATGTTGTGCCAAATCCCTACTAGACACGACAATGTTGTCCAAATAGACTACCACAAAATGATCTAGCATGTCATGAAACACATCATTCATCAAATTGCAAAATGTTGCAGGGGCATTGGTTAAATCAAATGGCATTACTAGGAATTCAAATGATCCATAACAAGTTACCATCGTAGTCTTGGGCTCGTCTCCTTCAGCAATGCGGACTTGCCAATACCCTAAATGCAAGTCAAGCTTGTAGAAGACCATCACCTCACTGAGGCAATCAAATAGGTCTGCAATCAAGGGCACTGGGTACTTGTTCTTTACTGTGACCTTGTTCAATCAATGGTAGTCAACACATAATTGGAGAGAGCCATCCTACTTCTCCTGGAGCAACACCAGGGCTCCATAAGGGGCTTTGGATGGTTGGATCTTTCTAGCATCCAGCAACTCGGTCAATTGCTTCCGCAACTCTACTAGCTCCTTAGGGAACATCCGGTATGGGGCTTTCATTGGGGGAACTATGCCTGCTCTATCTTGTGATCTGTTGCTCGGTGTGGAGGTAGCCCTCTTGGCAACTCCTCAAGCATCACATCCTGGAATTGCTTGAGCACTTCCACTATCTCATGTGGAATCTTAGGGTCCGCCTCTTTCTCCTGCACTTCCACTTCCCTAATAGCTGCAAGGTAAGTGGGATACCCCTTCTTCATTCCACGTGCTAACTGCATTGCAGACACCTTCTCCGTGGCTACTTCCTTGGAGTGTGCAAGGCCTTTGTATCCTTGCATGAAGCAAGGTCGTCATGGATCTCCAATTACAATGCCTCCCACATGTGGCATGATGGTGATTGATGCAACTGCAAAGAAGCCATTTCCAAGGATGAGATCGTAATCATCCAAAGGTACCACCATCAAATTGACTGTACCCTCCCATGCATCTATCTTGATGGGCACATCTCCTGCCAATCCGCCCAACGGTTGGCTCTTGGAGTTCACCGCCTTCAATCGGTTGTGAGAGTGTTCCACTCGCAACTCCAAGTGTCGTACCATTTGATCGGATACAAATGTGTTGGTGGCGCCAGTATCCACCAAGGCCAACATCTGCCTACCATTCAAGGTCACATCCACGAATAGCAAACTATCACGTACCTTCGGGCGCTCACTTTGCATACTGCTAAGGGCTTGTAGTGGGGCAACATGCTGCACGAGGTCATCATCAGAGTCATCCGATCGCTAACTTTCCCCTCCCTCTTTGGGCACTCCTTCACCTTGTGGGGTCCATTGCAGATGAAGTAGCCTGGGTGTGTACAAGGGTCCTTCTTCTCATTGGTGCCCTAAATCACTTTCGCCTTCCCTTTGTCCGGTTAAGTCAGCTGCTTCTTCTTGCCCTTCTTTGACTTTCCTTTCATGTAGAACTTGGATTTCTTGTCCTTGTCCTTATACTGGGCCTTCTTGCTCCCCTCCTCAGCACGAGCAATGTGTAAGTCCAGCAGGGCATCCGTCGCAACTAAGGTAGAAGGAAGGTCTTTCACCCCTTGCCTCCTTAGCTCAAGTTGAGCCCAAGGTTGCAATCCCTTCAGGAACATGTACAGCTTGTCTATCTGTAACATATCCGTCATGTCCAACATCAGTGCACTGAACTCCTTCACATAGTCTCACCTTGGTCCACTATGCCTCAGCTTGGCCAATGCATCTCGAGCAAACCATGCTATGTTGCTTGGCAAGAACTGCTCTTTCAGCTCCTTCTTCAGTCCCAGGTCTCAATCCTGCGTCTGCTAGCATTGATATCACCTTGGACCTATGTCCTCCACCATAGCTTCACATCCTTGGCGAGATACATGGTGGTGATCATCACCTTCTCAGCGTTTGGGATCTTCTTAGCTGTGAAGTAGTTCTCCATATCCCATATGAAGTTCTCTAGATCCTTGGAACTTCTAGTCCCTTCAAATGCCTTTGGCTCTGGGACCTTCATCTTCCCACGAGGCTCAATCATTGGCCCTGCCTGGGACACAAGTTGCCACTTGATCAAGACCACATCATCCTTCAGGGTCGCTACATCAAGTTTGATCTCTTTCAGCAGATTAGTTACGGTTCCTCCAAGATCGTCGCCTTCACCGACATTATCCTCCAGAGCAGCAACGCATGGTTCCAGCGTAGCGGCTGGTTTTGCTCATTCATTGAACTCTGCAATGCAGCCTTCTAGCGCCACCAATCGCTCCTGCAACACTTCCATCACTCTGGTCCAAACGGTTGATGATCATTAGGTACGCGTGGTCTTTGACAAAGGGTCTTCTCAACCTGAACGTAGCTCTGATACCACTGTCACAGGCATGCTAGCTCTGATTCCTCTATCACAGGACCAATGCGGGGCACAAATTTTTCCACATCCCACTAGCGTTGACACTCCGCTTGCCGACCAGCCTTACACTTCTCAGGTACCATCGAGGTCATTCGATCACAGAACCGCAAAAGCAACTCAGAGGAACATAAAAACACAATTGGGAAAAACATAACTAGTATTCACATATATCACAAGTACATGAAAACCCAACCCAGATCAGAACACTTACACGTAGTCACACGAGTATATGCCTCATAGTCTGTCACTACTTGCACTCCCCACCCGTCTTGTGCCNAAGGCACTGCCCATGAGTGATCAAGTGCACATCCTGTGGTCGACCAAGGCCTGTTTGTATGGTCGACAAAGCCATTGCCTGTGGTAGAGCATGGCTAAGCCCATGGTTGAGGAAGGTATCACCCATGGTAGAGCAGGGCATAGCCCGTGGTTGACCAAGCCAAGGCTCGTGGTAGACCAAGGCACAGCCAGTGGTGGAGCAAGGCATCACTCGTGCTTGTGCAAGGCACTGCTCACGAGTGACCAAGCACACAGCCCATGGTTGACCGAGCCATCGCCTGTGGTAGAGCAAGAAACAACCCATGGCCAAACATGCCATTGCCTAGGGTAGAGCAAGGCATCGCCCATGGCAGGGTGACGCACAACCAGAGATCGAACTTGCCATTGCCTGTGGTAGAGCCAGGCACAGCCCGTGNACCAACCAAGGTGGAGCAAGGTACTGCCCGAGTGCACAGCCAGTTGTTGATGGAAGGCTGTCTCCATGTTTGACCAAACCATCGCCCAAGGTAAAGCAAGGTACAGCCCGCGGTCGACCGAGGGCAATCTCTGTGGTCAATCAAGCCAACACCCGTGGTAGAGCAAGGCACAACCCATAGGTGAGCAAGGCATCGCCCCTAAACAACTGAGGGCTGTCTCCATGGTTGACCAAGCCATCAGCTGAGGTATAGCCCAGCACAGCTGGAGGTTGAGCAAGGCATTGCCTGTGGTAGAGCAAGGCACAACCCATAGGTGAGCAAGGCATCGCCCCTAAACAACTGAGGGCTGTCTCCATGGTCGACTAAGCTATCGCCTGTGGTAGAGTAAGGCATAGACCATGGTTGGGCAAGCCGTCGCCCGTGGTCAAGCAGGGCATCGCCCATGTTAGAGCAAGGCACTGGCTGTGGTCAAGCAAGGCATCACCTGTGGTAGTATGAAACACAGCTCGTAGTTGAACTTGCCATTGCCCTTGGTAGAGCAAGGCACGCCCTGTGCTGGAGCAAGGCGTGGCTCGGGGTTGAGCAAGGTAGAGCGAGGCACTGCCCATGAGCATCCAAGTGCTCAGCCCATGGTCGACCAAGCCATGGCCTGTTGCAGAGCAAGGCATATCCTGTGGTGGAGCAAGGCATCACCAATGGTAGAGTAAGGCATAGCCCATGGTTTACCAAGGCAACGCCCCTGGTAAAGGAAGGCACTGCCTGTGGTCGACCAAGAGTTGTTGCCGTGGTCGATCAAGGCACCGTCCCATGATTGACCAAGGGCTGTCCCTGTGGTTGATCAAGGCAAAGGCCATGGCAGGGCAAGGCACTGCCCATGAGCAACTAACCGCACACCCCATGGCCGACTGAGGGCTATCTCCATGGTCAACCAAGGCATCGCCCGTGGTAGAGTGAGGCACAGCTTGTGGTTAACCAAGCCATTGCCCATGGTTGAGCAAGGCATTGCCCTTGGTGAGCAAGGCACTGCCCATCATTGAGAAAGAAATCACACATGGTAGGGCAAGGCACTNCCCGTGGTTGAGCAAGGCAATGCCCTTCTGTGACTGAGCGCACAGTCCATAGTTGATCGAGGACTGCCTCCATGGTGGAGCAAGCCATCTCCCGTGGTAGAGCAAGGCGCACCCATGGATGAACATGTGATTGCCCTTTGTAGTGCAAGGCACAGCCCGTGGTCATGCATGGCATCAACCGGGGTAGAGCAAGGCACAGCCCTTGGTAGTGCAAGGTACAGCCCGAGGTAGAGCCAGGCACTGCTCATGAGCAGCAAACCCAGCACACTGCCTGTGGTCAACCGGGGGCTGTCTAGGACGTCGACCAAGCCATTGCCTGTGGTAGAGCGAGGCACAACCCATTGTCGGGCAACACATAGCCCATCGTAGAGTCAGCATAGCAGGTGGTGCCCAAGCCATTGCCTGTGGTAGAGCGAGGCACAACCCATTGTCGGGCAACACATAGCCCATCGTAGAGTCAGCATAGCAGGTGGTGCCCAAGCCATTGCCTGTGGTAGAGCGAGGCACAACCCATTGTCGGGCAACACATAGCCCATCGTAGAGTCAGCATAGCAGGTGGTGCCCAAGCCATTGCCTGTGGTAGAGCAAGGCACAACCCATGGTCAAGCAAGGCATCGCTGGTGGTAGAGCAAGGCATCACCCAATGGAGAGCCAAGCACTGCCCGTGGGTGACTGAGCACTCAGCCCATGGTCAACTGAGGGCTGTCTTCGTGGTCGACCAAGCCATCGCCTTTGGTAGAGCAAGGCACAGCCCATGGTTGAGCCATTGCTGGTGGTTGGGCAAGGCACAACCCATGGTTGAGCAAGGCATCGTCCAAGGTAGAACCAGGCATTGCCTGTGAGCTACAGAGCCGACAACCAGTGCTCGACCAAGCGATCTCCCGAGGTAGAGAAAGGCACCGCCTGTGGTGGAGCAATACATAGTCCAAGCTAGAGCAAGGCACAGCCTGTGGTGGAGCAATACATAGTCCAAGCTAGAGCAAGGCACAGCCTGTGGTGGAGCAATACATAGTCCAAGCTAGAGCAAGGCACAGCCTGTGGTCGACCAAGGCATCGCTCGTGGGAGAGCAAGGCACTACCCATGAGCAACTGAATGTAGAGCCTGTGGTTAATAAAGGCATCACAGGCGATCTACCAAAGGCTATCATCATGGTGGAGCAAGGCATCACTCATGGTGGAGCGATGCACTACCATTGTGTGACTGAGCTCACAGCCCATGGTCAATGGAGGGCTGTCCCTGTGGTCGACCAAGCCATCACCCAAGGTGGAGGAAGGCATTGCCCGTGGTAGAGCAAGGAACTACTCGTGGTCAACAAAGCACTGTGGCTGTGGTTGATCAAGGCGTCACCCCATGATCGACTGAGGGCTGTCGCTGTGGTCGAGGAATGCATCGCCTTTGGAAGAGACAGGCACTGCCCAGCATCGTCCGAGTGCACAGCCCGTGGCCAACTGAGGCCTGTCTGTATGGTTAACCAAGCCATCACCCTATGGGGAGGAAGGCATTGCCCGGGGTAGAGCACGGAACTACTCGTGGTCAGCAAAGCACTGTGGCTATGGTTGATCAAGGCGTCCCCCCATGATCGACTGAGGGCTGTCGCTGTGGTCGAGGAATGCATCGCCTTTGGAAGAGACAGGCACTGCCCAGCATCGTCCGAGTGCACAGCCCGTGGCCAACTGAGGCCTGTCTGTATGGTTAACCAAGCCATCACCCTATGGGGAGGAAGGCATTGCCCGTGGGAGAGCAAGGCATAGCCTGTGGTTAGCCAAGGGACTGCCTATGGTAGACCATGGCACAGCCCATGGTTGAGCATGGCATCACCCATGGTAGAGCAAGGCACAGCCCTTAGAAGTGCAAGGTACAGCCGGAGGTAGAGCCAGTTACCTCTTGTGAGCAACCAAGCATGTTAAATTCATTGTGGCGCTACCCAACCTTCTTATAAGCCCACAACATTTTCTTCATTTAATCGATGTGGGATCGGATATCTCAACAAAGCGCATTGCCCGTGGTCAACCAGGGGTTGTTTCCATTGTCGGCCAAGCCATTGTTGGTGGTAGAGCAAGGCACAGCCCTTGGTCAGGCAAGGCATTGCCCATGGCAAAGCCTAGCAAAGCCCATGGTCGACCAAGGCATCACCCATGGTCGGGGCGGGGAGCAAGACACAGGCTGTGGTCAAGCAAGGCAGCACCTGTAGTAGAGCTAGGCATAGCCCGTGGTCGAGCAAGGCAATGCCCTTGGTAGAGCAACGCACAGGCTATGGTGGAGCAANAAAAAGCTCAAGCTAATAGGTGGCGGTACCTGTCAAAGATAGAATAATTCTTCTATATTTTTGTGTGCTGCANGAGCATGGTATCAGCAGTGGTAGAGCAAGGCATGGCCCGTCGTCAAGCAAGGCATCAGACATGGTAAGGCAAGGCACTACCCATGAGCAACTGAGTGCACAGCTCATGGTTGACTGTGGGCTTTGTCCATGGTCGACCAAGCCATTGCTCATGGTAGAGCGAGGTGCACCAGTGGTCAAACATGCCATTGCCCTTCATAGTGCAAGGCACAGCCCGTGGCTGAGCAGGGCATCACCCAGGGTAGAGCAAGGCACAGCCCTTGGTAGTGCAAGGTACAGCCTGAGGCAGAGTCAGGCACTGCTTATGAGCAACCAAGCGCACTGTTTGTGGTCGCCCAGATCCTTGTGTCATTCACTCATTCAGTTAATCAAAGTTAAGTTTTCCTTTAGTGTCATGCTGTCAAGTTTTGAGCTCTACAATTGTTTCAAGAAAAGAGAAGAAAACGGGAACAAGAGTGTAAGGGATTTGAGGACAAATCCCTTTCAAGAGGAGGGGAATGATGTGAATCTGGCTACAGCATCAAAACAACAACTTCATCACCTGGTGTCTCCAACAATAATACATCAAGTATCAAGATTCAAGCTCGTGATTGCTGCATATGGATGCAAGAATGTTGCAGAATATGAAAATTTTTGGAAGATAATGTGATAAAATATTATTGTGATGGAGGACATATCACTTTCCTATTTTGTTTAGATAGCATATATGTTAGGATTTCTAGTTGCTAAACTTGCATGTTTCCCAACCTATGAGAACAATTTATGAAACACAATGAGTTGCAAATATTGAAAATTGACCTATTTAAAGGCTTGTAATAGAGCTTGGACAAGACACACACATAAAGTTTTCATATGAATAAGATGTGAGGTTTTACTCTATCTTCGGTTCTTGATGAACATTTGAACTTATCGGAGTCTTCCATGGCATTCACCCCCGACTTATCAATCAACTCTTCCATAGTTGACTGTGGCGTCTTCACCATACCAAGGTTCTTACCTCTTTATAGGTACTGGGTCACAGTTCCACTGAGTCTGCCCTCAAACACAATCTTTGATGACCTTATTTATTACGGGTCTCCTCATGGGGTGGTAAGGTTCTTGTCACTCTTGGCATTGGGTCTTATCATGGGTTGGTAAGGTTCTTGTCACTCTTGGCGTTGGGTCTTATCATGGGTTGACTAGGATTGCATCAGACCATGGGCTGTGCCTCATTCTACCATGGGCGATACCTTGCTCAACCACGGACTGAGCCATGCTCTCCCTTGGGCAATGGCTTGGCCGACCATAGAGACAGCCTCAGTCGACCACAGGCTGTGCATTCAATCACTAATGGGCAGTGGCTTCCTCTACCATGAGCGATACCTCACTTGACGACAGTGACAGCCCTTAGTTGATCATGGGGCAATGCCTTGATCTACCACGGGCAATGCCATGGTCAACAACGGGCTATGCCATGGTCAACCATGGGCTATGCCTCGCTCTACAATGGGTGATGCCTTGCTCTACAATGGGCGATGCCTTGCTCTACCACAGGCAATGGCTTGGCCAACCATGGAGATAGCCCTTGGTTGGCATCGGGCTGTGCACACAGTTTCTCATGGGCAATGCCTTGCTCTACCAAGGGCGATGGCTTGGTCGACCATGGAGATAGCCCTCACCCAACCATGGGCAATGCCTTGCTCTGCCACAGGCAATGGCTTGGTCAACCATGGAGACAGCCCTTGGTTGATCATGGGTTGTGCCTTGCACTTCCACAGGTGATGGCTCAGTTGAGCACAGGTTGTACACTTAGTCTCTCATGGGCAGTGCCTGGCTCTACCTCGGGCAATGCCTTGATCGAATATAGGCTGTGCCTTGCTCTACCACGGGGCAATGCCTTGCTCTACCAAGGGCAATGGATGTTTGACCATGAGCTTTGCCTCGCTCTACCATAGGCATTGCCTTGCTTGACCATAGGCTGTGTCTTGCCCAACCATGGGTGATGGCTTGGTCGACCATGGAGACAGCCCTTGGTCGACAATGGTCTGTGTGCTCGATCGCTCATGGTTAATGCCTTGCTCTACCATGGGCTGCGCCTTGCTTGACCACGGGTGATGCCTCCTTGACCACAGGCTGCACCTGGCACTACCATGGGTGATGCCGTCTCAACCATGGGCTGTGCCTCCCTCTACCACGGGTGATGCCACCTCGACCACAGGCTGTGCCTTGCTCTACCAAGGGCAATGGGATGTTCGACCATGGGCTTTGCCTCACACTACCATGGGCAATGCCTTGCTCTTCCATGGGCTGTGCCTTGGCCAACTAGGGTGATGGCTTGGTCAACCACAGAGAAGGCCCTCGGTCGACCACGGACTATGTGCTTGGTTGCTCACTGGCAGTGGCATGCCCTACCACGGGCAATGCCTTGCTCGACCATGGGTTATGCCTCGCTCTACCATGGGTGGTGCGGTGCCTTCACGACCACTGGCTGTGCCTCACTCTGGCACGGGCGATGGCTTGTCAACAGTGGAGACTACCCTTGATCGACCACAGGCTGTGTGCTCAGTCACTCACAGGCAGTGCCTTGTTCTACCACGGGCAATGCCTTGCTACACCTTGGGCTGTGCCTCACTCTACCAAGGGCAATGCCTTCTCGACCACAGGCTGTGCCTTGCTCTACCATGGAGAGAGCCCACGGTCGACCATGGGCTGTGCGCTCGGCCACTCACGGGCAGTGCCTCGCTCTGCCAGGGGCAATGCCTTGCTCAAACACTGGCTGTCCCTTGCTCTAGCAAGAGCAATCACTTAGCAGACCAAGGAGGAAGCCCTTATTTGACCACAGGCTGTGCGCTCAGTCGCTCTCGGGCAGTATCTTGCTCTACCACAGTTGATGCCTTGCTCAACCATGGTGACAACCCTTGGTCGATCATGGGGCAACGCCTTGATCAACCATCACGACAGCTCTTGGTCTACCACAGGCAGTGCCTTGCTCTACCACGGGTGATGCTTTCTTCAACCATGGGCTGTGCCATGCTCTACCACGAGCAATGCCTTGCTCCACCATGGGAAATGGAATGGTCCACCATGGGCAATGGCTTCATCAACCAAAGGCTGTGCCTCGCTCTACCATGAGAGATCGCTTGCTTGACCATGGCCTGTGCCTTGCTCTACCACAGGCCGTGCCTCGCTCTACCCCGGGCGATGCCTTGTCAACCATCAGCTATGCCTCAGTCTACCATGGGCAATGGCTTCGTCAACCACAAAGACAGCCCTCAGTTGACCACTGGCTGTGCGCTCGATTGCTCACAGGCTGTGCCTTCCTCTACCATGGGCGATGCCTTGCTTGACCGTGAGTTGTGCCTGGCCCCACCATGGGAGATTCCTTGCCCAACCACAGGAGATGCCTTGCCCGACTACTGGCTGTGCCTTGCTCTACAAGGGTAATGGCTTGTTCAACCACAGGCTGCGCCTTGCTCTACCACGAGCGTTGCCTTGGTGGACCATGGAGACAGCCCTTGGTCGACCATGGAGACAGCCCTTGGTCGGCCATGAGTTGTGTGCTCAGTTACTAGCAGGCAATGCCTTGCTCTACAATGGTTGTTGCCTTGCTCGACCACAGTGACAGCTCTTGGTTGATCACAGGTAGTGCCTTGCGCTACCATGGGGGATGCGATGCACCACCATGGGCAACGGCATGGCTGGCCACAGGCTGGGCCCTACTCTACTGCAGGCAATGCCATTGTTAACCACGGGCTGTGCCTCGCTCCACCACAGGCGATGCCTTGCTCGACCACGAAGAGAGCCCACAGTTGTGCATGGGCTGTGCGCTCAGCCACTCATGGGCAGTGCCTTGCTCTGCCACAGGCAATGTCTTGCTCAATCACTTGGCTGACCAAGGTGGCAGCCCTTATTTGACCACAGGCTGTGCTCTTGGTTACTCACAGGCAGTATCTTGTTATACCACAGGTGATGCCTTGCTCGACCACAACGACGACCCTTGGCCGATCATGGGGTGGTGCCTTGATCAACCATTATGACAGCTCTTGGTCGACCATGGGCAGTGCCTTGCTCTACCCCTGGCCAAGGCTTGGTCGATCACAGGCTATGCCTTGCTATACCTTGGTCGACCATAGGCTGTGTGCTTGATCTCTCACGTGTAGTGGCTGGCAGCTCCTCGGGTGATTCCTTGCTCAACCATGGGTTATGCCTTGCTGTACCAAGGCAATGCCTTGCTCGACCACGTGCTGTGCATTGCTCTACCAAAGGCAAGTTCATGTTTGACCATGGGCTGTGCCATGCTATACCAAGGGCAAAAGGCTTGGTCGACCATAGAGATAGCCCTCAGCCAACCACAGGCAATGCCTTGCTCTGCCTCGGTCGATGGCTTGCTAGACCACAGAGATAGCCCTTGGATAACCATAGGCTGCACCTTGCACTACCACAGGCAATCGCTTGGTCGAGCACAGAGATAGCCCTTGGTCAACCACGGGCTCTACCTTGCTCTACCATGGGCGATGGCTTGGTCAACCATGGAAACAGCCTTCCATCAACCATGGGCTGCATGCTCGGTTGCTCACGGGCAATGACTTGCTCCACCATGATTGATGCCTTAGTAGGCCATGGCGACAGCCCAAGGTTAATCATGGTCGATGCCTTGATCTACCATGGGCTGTGCACTCCGTCACTCACGGGCAGTGCCATGCTCTACAATGGGCAATGCCTTGCTCAACGACGGTGACAATGCTTGTTTGATCGTTGGGTGACACCTTGATCGTCCACGGCGACAACACTTGGTTGACAACGGGCTGTGCCTTGCTCTGCCATGGGCATTGCCCTGCTCAACCACATTTTGTGCCTCGCTCTACCATGAGCATTGCCTTACTCGACAATGGGCTGGACCTCACTGTACCCTGGGCAATGGCTTGACCAACCCTGGCCTGTGCCTCACTCTACCTCCGGAAATGCCTTGCTTGACCACGGGTTATGGCTTGGTCAACCTCCTAGACCACCCTCGGTCAACCAATAGCTATACACTCAGTCGCTCTGGATCCATGCCTTGCTCTGCCATAGGCATTGCCCTGCTCCACCACATTTTGTGCCTCGTTCTACCATGAGCATTGCCTTCCTCGACAATGGGCTGGATCTCACTGTACCATGGCCAATGGCTTGATCAACCTTGGGCTGTGCCTCTCTCTACCTCAGGCTATGCCTTGTTGACCATCGGCTATGCCTTGGTCTACCACGGACAATGACATGGTTGACCACAGAGACAGCCCTCAGCCAGTGACAGGCAGTGCGCTCAGTCGCTCAAGGTCTGTGTCTTCCTTTACCACTGGTAATGCATTGCTCAACCACGGGCCGTGCCTCCCCCCATCACCGGAGATTCCTTGCTTGACCACAGGCTGTGCCTTGCCATACCATAGGCAATGCCTTGCTCAATGACGGGCTGTGCCTTGCTTTACCACAGGCAATGCCTTACTCAACCACGGTTCGTGTCTTGATCTAGCGCGAGCAACGCCTTGCTTGACCACAGCTAGTGCCTTGCTCTACCACAGGCTATGCCTTACTCAACCACGGTTCGTGTCTTGATCTAGCGCGAGCAACGCCTTGCTTGACCACAGCTAGTGCCTTGCTCTACCACAGGCTATGCCTTACTCAACCACGGTTTGTGTCTTGATCTAGCGCGAGCAATGCCTTGCTTGACCACAGCTAGTGCCTTGCTCTACCCCGGGCTATGCCTCACTATACCTCGTCGACCACAGACTGTACACTTGGTCTCTCATGTGTAGTGGCTAGCAGTACCTCTGGTGATGTCTTGCTCAACCATGGGTTGTGCCTTGCACTACCAAGGGCGATGCCTTGCTCAACCACATGCTGTGCATTGCTCTACCAAGGGCAATGGCATGTTTGACCTTGGGCTGTGCCTTGCCCAGCCACGGGTGATGCCATGCTATGCCAAGGGCAATGCCTTGCTTGATGACGGGCTGTGCCTTGCTGTACCACAGGCAATGGCTTGGTTGGCCACTGGTAGCGCCTCACTCTACCAGGGGTGATGCCTTCTTGACCACAGGCTGTACCTTGCTCTACCATGGGTGATGCCTTGCTCGACCATGGGCTGGGCCTCGCTCTACCACGTGCAATGGCTTGTCCAACCGCAGGCTATGCCTCTGCCTACCACAGGGGATTCCTTGCTTGACCACGGGCTGGGCCTTGCTCTACCAAGGGCAATGGCATGCTCAACCATGGGCGGTGCCTTGCTCTTCCACAGATGATGCCTTACTCGACCACGGGCTGTGTCTTGATCTAGCATGGGCAATACCTTGCTTGACCATGGCTAGTGCCTTGTCCTAACCTGGGCCATGGCTTGGTCGACTACAGGCTGCATGCTTGGTCTCTCATGTGTAGTGGTGTAAGCCCCTTAGTGCCCCGACAGGAATATGGCCGCTATGCGGGCCTTGATCGCATAGCAATCGTGGACCAGAATCGGGGAAAAGCTGACGAAGAATCACCTGGTATGGAGGGGCGAGCAGGCAGGCGACGCGGGCAGAAGGGTCCTCCCGGATACCCCGTCCCTACGCGGAGTGGCCAGCAGTGGGCGCGACTACTCCCGCACGAGGAACTCAAGGGCGAGGGACGGAAACACACTAGACCCTCCCAGGACCCGTTCCAAGTCAAGCTGGTATACCACCGGCGCCCGAGAGCTCCTGCAACCTCGCTCCAGGAAAGGGGTGACCTGATCGCCCTAGGAATGCCATAAGCCCAGCTCATGCCCTAAGGCGAGCGCTCACGGCCGCACGGCATTGCAGGAACCAGGAATGGATTAGAAGGAAAGCGAACTAAACCAGGGCCAGGCTGAGTGACGGTGGAACTCAGCAGAACCAGACTGGGGATTAGCTGGACAGCACCCCGCCCCACTTGGCCTGACCAATCCGGACGCTGCAGCCGCCCTCCCCTACCCAATAGGCAGGAGGAGGCATAGCTAGCCGGTACTGGGCTAGCTACCCCGAAAACGCGTAAAAGGGGAGGCAGCCGGAGGGAGGAGGAGACACGGAAG
Organism: Sonneratia caseolaris; assembly: GCA_900006705.1. Taxonomy (NCBI): domain Eukaryota; kingdom Viridiplantae; phylum Streptophyta; class Magnoliopsida; order Myrtales; family Lythraceae; genus Sonneratia; species Sonneratia caseolaris. The sequence continues at coordinate 20,004 of CXYZ01003019.1, forward strand.
ACACCAGAGGACGAGGAGAAGGATTCCTGGCAAGCCAGCAAGCGCGAGCAAGCAAGCAAGCCCACGAGGAAGGCTGGAAGAGCTGTCTCCAGTCCCTGCAGTCAAGGTGAGCTTCCCGGGCGAAGATCACTTGTCCAGGCGGGGAGTGCAAGTGCAGGACGCACAGAGGCATATGCTTGGAGTGTCCCCCTGTCCTCATGCAAGGGTTTTGCTTATTCTTGTATACCGCTTTGTGAATACGAGTGAGATTTCCCTTGTAAGTGTTCGGTTCTCTCTCGTTTGTCGCTACACCTTGTCAAGTTGTGTTGCGGTGTGTGTTCAGGTTGGCTGAGAGTGCGCGGAGCACTGTTCAGCACCATCACAGGAAGGGAAAATTTTGGGTCAAGCCCGACCCCTGTGACAAATGGTTAGCAGTACCTCTAGCAATGCCTTGCTCGACCACGGGTTGTGCCTTGCTCTTCCAAGGGTGATGCCTTGCTCGACCACATGCTGTGCATTGCTCTACCAAGGGCAATGACATGTTTGACCATGAGCTGTGCCTTGCCCAACCACGGGCAATGCCATGCTATACCAAGGGTGAAGGCTTGGTTGACCACAAAGATAGCTCTCAGTCAACCACAGGCAAAGCCTTGCTCTTTCACGGTTGATGGCTTGGTCAAGCAAGGAGATAGCCCTTGGACAACCACAGGCCACATCTTGCACTACCACAGGCAATCACTTGGTCGAGCATTAAGATAGCCCTCGGTTGACCACGGGCCCTGCCTTGCTCTACCGCGGGCGATGCCTAGCTCAAGCACAGAGACAGCCCTCGGTCAACCACGGGCAGTGCCTTGCTCCTCCACAATTGATGCCTTTGTCCACAATGGGCTGTTCCTTGCTCTACAACGGAGGTTGTCATGCTCCACCAAGGGCAATGGCATGCTCAACCACAGTTTGTGCCTTGCTCTACGACGGGCGATGCCTAGCTCAAGCACAGAGACAGCCCTCGGTCAACCACGGGCTCTGCACTCAGTTGCTCTGGCAGTGCCTAGCTCTACCTCAGGGAATACCATGCTCAACCTTGGGCTGTGCCTCACTCTACCATGGGCAATGGCTCGATCAAACACAGGCCGTGGCTGGCTATGCCATGGGCAATGTGTTGCCTGGCCCCAGGCTGTGCCTTACTCTACCACTAGCAATGCCGTGCTCAACCACCAGCTGTGCCTAGGGCTACCATGGGCCATGGTATCTTCGACCATGGGCTGTTCCTCAGTCCGCCATGGGTGATGGCTTGGGCGACCACAGAGAAAGCCCTCGGTCAACCACGGGCTCTGCACTCAGTTGCTCTGGCAGTGCCTAGCTCTACCTCAGGTGATGCCTTGCTCAACCACGTGCTGTGCCTAGCTCTACCATGGGCCATGGTATCTTCAACCATGGGCTGTTCCTCTGTCCACCATGGGTGACAAAAGGCTGTGGGGTTGGTTGATCACCGGGAGTGCCTGGCTCTACCTCGGGTGATGCCTTGCTCACCCTTGGGCTGTGCCACACTCTACCATGGGCAATGGCTTGGTCAAACACAGGCCGTGGCTGGCTATACCATGGGCAATGTGTTGCCTGACCCCAGGCTGTGCCTTACTCTACCATTGGCGATGGCTTGGTTGATCATGAGTTGTGCCAAGCTCTAGCAGGGGCAATGCCTTGCTCAAGCATGGCAACAGCCCTCGGTCAATCACAGGGCGATCCCTTGATCGACCACGGCAACAGCGCAGGTCAACCATGGGCAGTGCCTTGCCCTACCACAGGCAATGCCTTCGCCTACCCTGGGCTGTGCCTTGCTCTACCACTGACGATGCCTTGCTTGACCACGGGCTATCCCTCGCCCTACAATGGGTGATGGTTTGTTCATCCCCAGACACAGCCCTTGGTCAACCATGGGTTGTGTGCTTGGCCACTCACGAGCAATGCCTTGCTCTACCATGGACAATGCCTTGCTCGAGCCCGGGCTGAGCCTTGCTTTACCTCGGGGGTTGGCTTGCTAAACCACAGAGATAGCCCTTGTTCAACCACAAGCTATGCACCCAGTCACTGATGGGCAGTGCATTGCTCTACCACGGGCGATGCCTTGCTTGACCAGGGCAATAGCCCTTGGTCGATGATCGTCAATGCCTTGATCGACCATGGGTTTTGCACTCAGCCACTCATGGGCACTGCCTTGCTCTACCATGAGCGATGCCTTGGACGACCACTGACACAGCGCTAGGTCAACCACGGGCAGTGCCTTGCTTTACCGTGGGCGATGCCTTCGTCAACCACAGGCTCTGCCTTGCTCTACCATGGGCCATGGCTTGGTTGACCATGGGCTGTGCCTTATTCTACCAAGGGCGATGCCTTGTTCAACCACTGGCAATGCCTTGCTCCACCACAGCAATAGACCTTGGTTGATGATGGGCGATGCCTTGATCGACCATGGGTTTTGCACTCAGTCACTCATGGGCAGTGCCTTGCTCTACCATGAGCGATGCCTTGGTCGACCACAGTGACAGCCCATGGTCGATCATGGGGTGACGCCTTGGTCGACCACTGACACAGCGCTAGGTCAACCATGGACAGTGCCTTGCTTTACCATGGGCGATGCCTTCGTCGACCATGGGCTCTGCCTTGCTCTACCATGGGCCATGGCTTGGTTGACCATGGGCTGTGCCTCATTCTACCAAGGGCGATGCCTTGTTCAACCACTGGCAATGACTTGCTGTACCATGGGCAATGCCTTGCTCAACCACAGCAACAGCCCTTGGTCGATCATGGGGCAATGCCTTGATTGACAACGGCGACAGTGGTTGGTGGAACCTGGGCAGTGCCTTGCTCTACCACCAGCTATGCCTTGGTCAACCATGGGCTGTGCCTTGCTCTACCATGGGCGATGCCTTGCTCGTCCATGGGCTATGGCTTGCTCTACCACAGGCATTGGCTTGGTCAACCATGGAGAGAGCCCTCAGTTGACCACGGGCTGCGCCTCACTCTACCATGGGCGATGCCTTGCTCAACCATGGGCTATGCCTTGCTCTACTTCCGGTGCTGGCTTGGTCGACCACAGAGACAGCCCTTGGTCATCCACGGACTGTGCTTCGCTCTACCACAAGTGATGCCATGCTTGACCATGGGCTATGCCTTGCTCTACTCCGGGCTATGCCTTGCTCTACTCCAGGCTATGCCTTGGTCAACCACAGAGGCAGCCCTTGGTTAACCACAGGCTATGCCACGCTAGACCACGGGGTGTGCCTGGCTCTACCACTGGCAATGCCTTGCTCCCCCATGGGCTATGCCTTGCTCGACTCCGGGCTATGCCTTACTCTACTCCAGGCTATGCCTTGCTCTCCTCCAGGGGATGGCAGCTGGGTTGACCACAATGAAAGCCCTCAGTCAACCACAGGCTGTGCCTTGCTCTACCACGGGCGATGTTTTGCTCAACCACGTAGACAGCCCTCGGTCGACACAGGGCTGTGTGCTTGGTTGCTGATGGGCAGTGCCTTGCTCTACCATGAGCGATGTGTTGCTCAACCAGGGCTACAGCCCTTGGTTGATGACTTACAACGCCATGATTGACCATGGGTTGTGCCTCACTCTACCATGGGCAATGGCTTGGTCTACCACAGGCTGTGCACTGGATCACTGATGGGCAGTGCCTAGCTTTTCCACAGGTGATGCCTCGCTCGACCATGGAGACAGCCCTTGGATGATCATGGGCCGCACCTCACTCTACCATGGGCGATGCCTTGCTCACCCATGATCGGTGCCTTTGTCTACCACGGGCAGTGGCCTGGACGACCATGGAGACAGTCTTGGGACAACCACAGGCTGTGCCTTGCTCTACCACAGGCAATGGCTTGGTCAACCATGGAGACAGCCCTCAGTTGAGCACAGGCTGTGTGCTCGGCTGTAGACGGGCAGTGACTTGCTCTTCCACAGGCAATGCCTCGCTTGATCACTGGCTGTGCCACGTTCTACCACAGGTGATAGCTTGCTCGACTACCGAGACAGCCCTTGTTTGACTAGAGGCTGTGCCTCAGTCTCCCATGGGCGATGCCTTGGTCAACCATGGCGACAGCCCTCAGTTGAGCTCAGGTGGTGTGCTCGGCTGTAGCCGGGCAGTGACTTGCTCTACCACAGGCGATTCCTCGCTCGACCATGGACAATGCCTTGCTCGTCCATGGGCTGTGCCTCACTCTACCATGGACGATGACTTGGTCAATCGCGGAGACAACCCTCGGTTGATAACTGGTTGCATCTCACTCTACCACCAGCGATGCCTTGCTCAACCACAAGATGTGCCTATCTCTACCAGCAGCAATGGCTTAGTTGACCACAGAGACAACTCTCCATTGACCACGAGCTGTGCACTTGGTCACTGACTGGCAGTGCCTCACTCTACCACAGGGGATGCCTTGCTCCACCACAGGCTGTGCCTGGCTCTGCTGGCAGCTATGGCTCAGTCAACGATGTAGACTGCCCTTGGTCAACCATGGGCTGTGCCTCAGTCTANACAACCCTTGGTCGATGAGTGGTTGCACCTCACTCTACCACCAGTGATGCCTTGCTCAACCACGAGATGTGCCTATCTCTACGAGCAGCAATGGCTTGGTTGACCATGGAGACAACTCTCCGTTGACCACGAGCTGTGCACTTGGTCACTGACTGGCAGTGCCTCGCTCTACCACAGGTGATGCCTTGCTCCACCACAGGCTGTGCCTGGCTCTACTAGCAGCTATGGCTCAGTCGACAATGTAGACTGCCCTTGGTCGACCATGGGCTGTGCCTCAGCCTACCATGGCCGATGCAATGCTTGACCATGGAGACAGCCCTCAGTTGACCACTGGCTGCACCTCACTCTACCATGAGTGATGTCTTGCTTGACCATGGGTGGTGCCTGGCTCTACCACAAGTGATGCATTGGTCAACCATGAAGATAGCCCTTGGTCTGCCACAGGCTGTGCCCAGCACCAGCACAGGCGATGCCTTTGTCGGCCATGGAGACAGCCCTCAGCTGACCATGGGCTGCACCTCACTCCACCACAGGCAATGCGTTGCATGACCATGGGCTGTGCCTTGGCTTACCATGGGCAATGCCTTGCTCCACCACAGGCTGTGCCTGGCTCTACTAGCTGCAGTGGCTTGGTCAAGCATGGAGACAGCCCTTGGTCAACCACATGTTGTGCCTCACTCTACCACTGGCAGTGCCTGGTTCTACCTTGGGTGATGCCTTGCTCAACCACAGGCTGTGCTTTGCCCATACACCAGCGATGCCTTACTCAACCACGGACTGTGCCATACTCTACCACGGACGATGGCTTGGTGAACCATGAAGACAGCCCTCAGTTGACCAGGGGCTATGTGGTCTGTTGCTCACAGGCAGTGCCTGGCTCTACTTCAGGTGATGCCTTGCTGGACCACGTGTTTTGCCTTGCTATACCACCGGTGTTGCCTTGCTTGACCATTGGCTGGGCCTGGCTCTACCATGGGCCATGGCTTGTTTGACCACAGGCTGTGCCTTGCTCTACCATGAGTGATGCCTGGCTTGACCATGGGCTGTGCCTTGCTCCACCAAGTGTGATGGCTTGGTACACCTCAGAGAAAGCCCTCGGTCGACCACGGGCTGTGCACTTGGTTGCTCATGGTAGTGCCTGGATCTACCTCAAGCAATGCCTTGCATGACCATGGGCCGTGCCTTGCACTACCATGGGCGATGCCTCGCTCTAGCACTAGCAACTGCTTGGACGACCATGGCCTACGCATTACTCTACCGTGGGCTGTGCCTTGCTCCGCCAAGTGTGATGGCTTGGTCCCCCTCAGAGAAAGCCCTCGGGCGACCACGGGCTGTGCTCTTGGTTGCTCCTGGTAGTGCCTAGATCTACCTCAAGCAATCCCTTGCATGCCCATGGGCCGTGCCTCGCACTACCATGGGCGCTGCCTCACTCTAGCACTAGCAACTGCTTGGACGACCATGGCCTACGCATTACTCTACCGTGGGCTGTGCCTTGCTCCGCCAAGTGTGATGGCTTGGTCCCCCTCAGAGAAAGCCCTCGGGCGACCACGGGCTGTGCCTTGGTCCACCACAGGCAATCACCTGGCCAACCACAGGCTGTAGGTTGCTCTAAAACAGGCGATGGCTTGGTCGACCATGGCCTATGCATTACTCTACCGTGGGCTGTGCCTTGCTCTACCACGGGCAATGCCTTTCTCAGCCACGGGTTGTGCCTTGCTCTACCATGGGCAATGGGATGTTTGAGCACAGGCTGTGCCTTGCTCTACCAAGGGCAATGGGATGTTCGACCACATGCTGTGCCTTGCTCTACCATGAGCGATGCCTTGCTTGACCACGGGTTGTGCCTTGCCCAACCACAGGTGATGGCTTGGTAGACCATGGAGACAGCCCTCGGTCGACCATGGGCTATGTGCTCAGTCACTCACGGGTAGTGCCTTGCTCTAGCACGGGCAATGCCTTGCTCCACCACAGGTTGTGCCTTGCCCTACCACAGGTGATGCCTTCATGACCACGGTTGATGCGTTCTCGACCACGGGCTGCACCTGGCTCTACCGCGGACGATGCCTTCTCAACCATGGGCTATGCCTCACTCTACCAATGGTGATGCCCTGTTGACCACAGGTAGTGCGTTGCTCTACCACGTGCAATGGCTTCACGACCAAAGGCTGGGCCTCACTCTACCATGGGTGATGGCTTGGTCAACCATAGAGACAGCTCTCTATCAACCATGGAGACAGCCCTCAGTTGCCATGGGCTGGGTGCTCTGTCACTCACGGGCAATGCCTTGCTCTACCATGGGCAATGCCTTCTTGACCACAGGTTGTACCTGGCCCTACCACAGGCAATGCCTTCTCGAGCACGGGCTGTGCCTTCTCGAGCACAAGCGATGGCTTGGTTGATCATGGAGAAAGCCCACGGTCAACCACAGGCTATCTGCTTGATCACTCACAGGTGGTGCCATGCACTATCACAGGTGATGCCTTCTCAACCACAGGCTTGCTCAACCATGGGCAATGCCTTCTCAACCACAGGTTATACCTGGCCCCACCAAGGGCAATGCCTTCTCGACCACAGGCTGTGCCTTCCTCTACCACAGGCGATGGCTTGGTTGATCATAGAGAAAGCCCACGGTCAACCACAGGCTATCTACTTGATCACTCACAGGCGGTGCCATGCTCTATCACAGGTGATGCCTTCTCAACCAAAGGCTTGCTCAACCATGGGCAATGCCTTCTCGACCACAGGTTGTACCTGGCCCTACCAAGGGCAATGCCTTCTTGAGCACGGGCTGTGCCTTCCTCTACCATAGGCAATGGCTTGGTCGATCACGAAGAAAGCCCACAGTTGACCACGGGCTATCTGCTCGATCGCTAATAGGCGGTGCCATGCTCTATCACGGGTGATGCCTTCTCAACTACAGGCTGTGCCTTGCTCTACCATGGGCAATGGCTTGGTTGACCACTGAGAAAGCCCACGGTCAACCATGAGCTATCTGCTTGGTCACTCAGAGATGGTGCCATGCTCTATCACGGGCAATGCCTTGCTCCACCATGGGCTACGCATTGCTCTACGACAGGCGTTGCCTTCACAACCACGGGCTATGCCTCACTCTACCACAAGCAATGGGATGTTCAACCATGAGCTGTGCCTTGCTCTAGCACAGGGATGGCTTGGTCGACCATGGGCTATGTGCACGGTTGCTCACGGGCAGTGCCTTGCTCTACCATGGGCAATGCCTTGCTCCACCAATCGTTCTGCCTAGCTCTACCACAGGCAATGCCATTCTTGACCATTGGCTGTCCCTTGCTCTACCATGGGCAATCACTTGGTTGACCAAGGAGACAGCCCTTGGTCAATCACAGGCAGTGCACTTGGTCAGTCATGGGCAATGCCTCACTCGGCCACGGTCAATGCCTTGATTGGCCGCTGCAACAACTCTTGGTCGTGCCTCACTCTACGATGGGTGATGCCTTGTTTGACCACCGGCTGTGCCAAGCCCTACCTAGTAGACTAAATAAATCTTTCTAAATTTGAGAGCATCCTTAAATAGTCATAGCTGCCAGCAAGCTTCTATAACTTCTCTTGGACTTGAATCAAGTTGACATGACTCTACAGCTCACAAGAATTTCCTTCAATGGGCTCCAATGTATATGCTCTTGTGCCAGAAGCTCTTGAACCTGCCTGTTGAGTGCCTCCTTGAACTTCTTAGCTTGTGCCCTCATAATTGGCCCAATCGGAACTTGAATAGGATCCATGGAAGTTGGTCTGAGTTATGCATCACAAACTTCCACAGGTAGGGCCAGAAGATGTCATTTATCAAGGCTTGGAACATGGAAGGGGCGTTCGTGAGCCCGAAGGCCATGGCACAAAACTGTTATGCCCCTCATGCGTGCGAAAGGCTGTTTTGCACAAATCCTCATTGTGCATCCTAATCTGATGGTAGCCTGACCGTAGATCCATCTTGGAGAAGAGCTTGGCTCCATTGAATTCATCAAGGAGATCTTCAATGAGAGGGATGGGGAATTTGTCCCTTTTGGTCAGGGAATTGAGGGCCCTATAGTCGATACACATGCATTGGTCACATCCTTCTTCTTTACCGGAATCACCGGGGAGGAGTATGGGCCATGACTCGGATGTATGATCTCTGCTGTTCACATCTCCTTTGTCATCTGCTCAATGACCATTTTCTGGTCTACTGAATATCTGTAGGGCGCACATTAACCACGGACAACCCTTCTTTTAGTGGAATGCGATGATCATGCAGGTGATGGGAAGGTAGGCCCTGAGGCTCGCTGAATGCATCCCCATACTCCAGAATATTATTGATGGCAGCTACTGCCTCCTGACTCACAAGATCCTCCGCCTTGACTTTCTCAGTTCCCACCAGGCTACACAGCTGCACAGAGCAAACTTTCCCTGATTTGTGTAGCATTCGGGACAAGGCATGGCCATCCACCCAATGTAGGTCCTCCTGCAGGACTGCTTGTAGCACGAACTCTTGGTTATCCCGGATGACTTTGAGTGTGTACTTGTTGAGGTCCCACTTAATTTTGTCAAGAGTTTTGAGCCAATGGACCTCCAAGATGATGTCATACCCCCTCAATGGCAGCACCCACCCATCCGCTGTGAATTCCTGGCCCTGCATGACCCACCGGCAGTTCTTGCACAACAATTGACATTCCAGGACACACCCATTAGCTACCATAACACAGCAGGGCTTGATGGCTACCGTAAGGCAACCGAAGGCTTGGGCGCCTTGTTCATCTTTGCAGTTGTGGGTGCTGACAGAATTGACCATGATTTGCAATTGCCTTTTCCCCGTGGAACCTGTTATGTGCATGGTTTGCAGACTTGAAAACCCATTGAGTGCGTGAATGGAGGTCTCAGTGAGGCCCTCCTCCTGTTGCTCCACCATCTCTTCTGCCGGTCCCTTCTCATTTCCTTCCTCGCCCTCCAGGAGGAGCTGCCGCCTTTCGGCACACACGTGGTTGGGGCTGAACTTCTCATAACAGAGGAAGAAAAGGCCCTTAGGGATCTTCTCAGCAATTTCCCGTGCAGTGAGGGGTCGTGAGCCTTGCTGTCCTGATGGTGAAGACCTAGCATTATAGGGCAAGGGTAATAATCAGCCACGGTGGCCCCACTCCTCCTGTGTGTCCTGGCCAAGCCACATACTGTGCAGCTGCCCTGAAGCTTTGCGTGGGTTTACTCAAGGCAACGCTTGTCATCTGTGAAGGGACATGGTCCGCCTGGGGGCTGCTTCTGTTATGGCCAGCGTGTCTTCCTGGATACAGGCTAACATGAGGGCCTCATGTAAGACCCTGGGTTGCAACATCCAGATGGGGTTCTGGATCTCTTTCCACAGCCCGCCCAGGAACCAACTCAGAACGAGCTCATCATTTACCTCGACCTTATGGAGCACCTTGTTGTGCAGCACATCAAATTGGTTGAGATACTCCAGCAGCGTTCCCATTTGGTATAAAATTTTCAATTCAAGGACAGGGTCGTCAAATGCTTGGCTACTAAAATGAGTGCGGATGGCTACCACATATTCAGGCCACTCTATGATACACCCAGGATGTTGGGTCTGCAACACCAAGGCTTGGTGCCACAGCAGCACCTTCCCCTCCATGTGGATCAAAGCCAGCTTGACCTTCGACTCCTCTGGTCTGGCATCAAACACGAAGAATTGCTGGCTATGATAGTTCCATCCCTCAATGTCGTCTCCCAAGAATTTGGGAAACTACATCTTACCCATTCGTGTGGAATGGTTCATTCCTGTTTGAAGGTCAACCCAGGGGCCCTGGCCCTCTGCCCCCTGCCCTGACTCACTGGTTGGTGTGTCAAGAAGTTCTTAAACATCTCCCAAATGTCTTCCTTCAGCTCATCAAATTTTTTGCCATGGTGGGTGTCACAGGGGTCGGGCTTGGCCCAAAATTTTCCTTTCCTGTGATGGTGCTGAGCAGGGCTCCGCGCACTCTCAGCCAACCCAAACACACACCGCAACACAACTTGACAAAGTGTAGCGACAACCGGGACAAAACTGAACACTTACAAGGGAAATCTCACTCGTATTCACAACTCGGTATACAAGAATAAGCAAAACCCTTACACGAGTACACGGGGACACTCCAAGCATATGCCTCTGTGCATCCTGCACTTGCACTCCTCGCCTGGACGGGTGATCTTCGCCCGGGAAGCTCGCCTTGACTGCAGGGACTGGAGACAGCTCTACCGGCCTTCCTCCTGGGCGTGCTTGCTTGCTTGCCAGGAATCCTTCTCCTCATCCTCTGGTGTCTTCCGTGTCCTCTCCTCCCTCTGGCTGCCTCCCCTTTTAAGCTTTTTCAGGGTAGCTAGTCCAGTCCAGGCTAGCTATGCCTCCTCCTACCTATCAGGTAGGGGAGGGCGGCTGCCGCATCCAGATTTGTCAGGCCAAGTGGGGCGGGGTGCTGTCCAGCTAATCCCCGGTCTGGCTCGGCTGAGTTCCACCGACACTCAGCCTGGCCCTGGTTTAGTTCGCTTGCCTTCTAATCCATTCCTGGTTCCCGCAAAGCCGTGCGTCCGTGAGCGCCATGGTCGAGCAACACAGCGACCATGGTAGAGAGAGGCAATGCCCATGAGTGACCGAGCACATAGGCCGTGGTTGACTAAGGGATGTCTCTTTGGTCAACCAAGTGATTGCCCATGGTAGAGCAAGGGACAACCAGTGGTTGAGCAAGGCACAACCCATGATGGAGCAAGGCACTGCCCGTGGTAGAGCCAGGCACTGCCTGTGAGTGATTGAGCCCATTGCCCATGGTTTACCAAGGGCTTTCTCCATGGTCCCTAAAGCCATCACCCGTGGTAGAGCAAGGGACAACGAGTGGTTGAGCAAGGCACAACCCATGATGGAGCAAGGCATTGCCCGTGGTAGAGCAAGGCACGGCCCTTGGTTGAACATCCAATTGCCCGTGGTAGAGCAAGGCACAGCCCATGGTCGAGAAGGCTTCACCCGTGTTAGAGCAAGGCACAGCCCGGGCTTGAGAAGGCATTGCCCGCGCGTAGCCGTGGTCAACCGAGGGCTTTCTCCATGGTTGCCCGTGGGCTTCCTCTGTGGTTGATGAGGGCATCGCCCATGGTCGAGAAGGCATCACCCGTGTTAGAGCAAGGCACAGCCCGTGCTTGAGAAGGCATTGCCCGCACGTAGCCGTGGTCAACCGAGGGCTTTCTCCATGGTTGACCGTGGGCTTCCTCTGTGGTTGATGAGGGCATCGCCCATGGTCGAGAAGGCCTCACCCATGGAAGAGCCAGGTGCAGTCCACGGTCGAGAGGGCATCACCCGTGGTAGATCATGGCACAACCTGTGGTAGATCATGGCACAGCCTGTGGT
>CXYZ01003032.1:19207-59303 GCA_900006705.1 Sonneratia caseolaris
GTTGTGATGTAAAACACACTATAATTGATTATGACCCAATCTATTCTAAAATTTGTTTATTTATAAAAGTATAAAAGTAAAATTTCGAATCTTAGACAATAAAAAGTGAAACTAGACCAACTTCTTTTTCTTTTGATAGGCAAAACTAGACCGCCAAAATTGACTCGATTTGATGTCCTCTTTTGCCTTTATTCCTCCATTTCCCCAAAAATTCAGCCTACAAAGGAAAAGAGAAGGATAAGTTCACCTGACGCGTGGGAGTCTTGATCGGACGCGGGAGAGTGATAGGTCGAAACTTGACGGTGCGGTGCTGCCATGCGCGAGAGAGAGAAGGCTGAAAAGCTTATCACGATTGACTTTTTCTAGACATTTGTCTGTGTCGCTTCACTTAAATATGATATTATGTATGTTTTTCCTTATTTTCTTTTTCGATGAACGAAAAAATTATTCTTTTGAATTTGTATGGGAGAATGATAAGAGAAGTCATATAAATTTGTGAGTTTTTAAAATTATGTCTTATAAATTTGATTTTGACCTATTCAATTATATAAGGCCAGATTATAATCTACTTAAATTCGATTCGCAACCTTCCATAAGTAGATGTTAAAGTGGAGTTCAAGGTGTCACATTATTCTGAATTGTCGCCGTTAAGTTTGCTTGGACATAACAGGGCGCTGAAATTTAACCCTACATGTCACAACCCAATTAAAATCCACGATTGTTCCTTTCTGAAGCCCAGAAGGAAAAGCCCTAAACATGCTCCCCTTCTCTGTTCATTCTGTCGGTTCCCCTATCTGGTAAACTCCGATTGTCTTGCTCGTGTAATCCCCCGAAGTTGTGTATTGATTCCATTCTCATAATGCTGTAGAGGAAAGTGGGAAACACAGGTGCCAAACAAAAGGAGAGAGAAGGAAGCACAAATCATCAGGAAGAGACAAAATAGATTCAAGTAATGAAAGTTATAGTTGTGAGGCAAACGAAAGAATAGAAGCTGGAAGGAGAATGGAAGAGAAGATGACATTGTAGCAGGAAGAGAGACGTTGAGGTTGAGAAGATTGACACCACTGTAGATGCCTAGGTTTTAGCCCGTCCTCATGGCAAAAAGTTGGCTAGTGCGATATGAACTCCCATGCCACTGGTGAAATCAGTAGACATACTACTCTTAGGAAGCAGTGCTAGAGCATCTTGGTTAACGAGGTTCAAAGAAAATACATATGTTACATATGTAACTTGCTGATGACGGGGGAGCCGTGACCAAAAGCCCGGATGGTAAATATTTCTCAGATCATGGAGTGTAAATCAAACCCATGTTTGAATTGAAAGAGTTTTGTCGACCAAGGGAAGAATCTTCATGTGGTGGAGAAATGTTGCGTAGAAATAAGGATGTACTTGTGAAAAAACTAAGCATTAGATTGTTTTGCCTTGTTTAGTTATATTCCGTCTTTTCATTATCCACTAATTTATCATTCAAATGTCTCCATGATCACCCCTACAGTGAATCATACATTATATACGATTGCTAGAATGGTGGAAACTCGCTCAAACATCAAAAAAGGAGCATTGCCCTATAATACCAAGAAAAATAGCTCTAGGATCCCAAGAACCAAGCCGAAATAGGGTAGAATGTTATATAACAGAAACAAAACAGCATAACGTGAGAAAATTGAGAGTTTACGAACTACAATGCAAAAGAAGAGGTTAGAGGTAATTCAATCAGGTTACCCATTAATCTGATCCAGTTACCCATGTGATGTCATCAGTGACGTTACTAATGTGAATGATTTGACTAAAGTATGGTAATGAATAACTTGATTAGGTTATGTACTGCGATTACAAGTGGCTGCCACATAGCAGTCACCCATCAAGATTGTGGGGGTGGCTCGGGTAATTTGAATGAGTTACCTCCTATAGCCCTATTGGCCACCGATCTAGAGCAAAGAAAGAAAAGGGGAGGAGAGGTCTTGCCCTAGGAAAGCAAAGATAGAGTCATCCAAAGACATTTGAATCACCCTAGTTGTTTATTATAATACAAAACTTTGAGGATTCATGATTGAAAGACACATAATGGAGGGACTAAAATGTAAAGTCAATTTTTTTCTTCCACAAGTTGACTTTGTCAACCTACAATTCACAAGGACAACGTTGAAATTCTTCCTAAATAATTTTCACAATCCATTAAAAAAATCTCTAAAATAATATTAAAAAGACATCCTAAATAATACATATATAGTTATTAGGGATTAATTAAAAATTATTTTCTTTATATTGAAGAGAAGGAGGAAGTAGTTAGAGGAAGCATGGAGGCTGCAACAAAGCTGTGAATGAGTTTTAACCTCTTTCTTATGATTCAAGTTATTGAATCTTGTCCTTTAGGTGAGTTTCTTGCCCCTTTGAAACTACTTTTCGTTAGTTTCATCTTTATTTAATAGATTTAGAGAGAGCTCGATTTTTGTTCGTTAATGGCAACTTGTTGATTTAGTCATTTCTATTTGATTTCTTTATGTGGGTAGACTCCTCTCATCATTAGGAACTTATGTCTTTTTATGGAATTTGATTTTGTTAAGTGGTTTATGAGATATTACGTTNGGAGGCTGCAACAAAGCTGTGAATGAGTTTTAACCTCTTTCTTATGATTCAAGTTATTGAATCTTGTCCTTTAGGTGAGTTTCTTGCCCCTTTGAAACTACTTTTCGTTAGTTTCATCTTTATTTAATAGATTTAGAGAGAGCTCGATTTTTGTTCGTTAATGGCAACTTGTTGATTTAGTCATTTCTATTTGATTTCTTTATGTGGGTAGACTCCTCTCATCATTAGGAACTTATGTCTTTTTATGGAATTTGATTTTGTTAAGTGGTTTATGAGATATTACGTTTGGAAATTTTCAAAATTATTTCCACTTGTTAACTTTGAATTAAACTTTTGAACTAATCTCTTTATCTTTAGAAGTTCCACTTTTTCTAAATTAAAGCTCATAATACAAGGTTTTTAGGGACACCAAAAAATTGAATTTGAAGCTCTGTAGGTAGAGAAATGACTTTCCAAAGCCGATCAATTGAAATAATTGAATCTGTTTAAAAAATAAACATATTTGTTTACTAATTTATAATCCTTTCGAATATATTTTTGTTTGTAAAATATAGTATGTAACATAAGGAATGCATAGATACTAAGAACTTTGAATTTGGTTGCTAGATGAGGAAGAAAGAACTCCTCAAAGTTGGTATGTTGGATAGTTAAGGATTGCACAGTTCAAACACACCAGCAACTTTGGAAGGCTCATTTGACCTGCTTCGAACTCAGTTTTTAACAATTCTTGTGTATTGAATTCATAATTAAATTTACTATTTTCTATAATTTTTCTAAAATGTTCTAAAATACTTGATTTTACAGAGTTTCTACACAATTGAAATTGATTATATTCAATTTTACTTATTTTAAGAACTATTGTCGGATATAATGTTTCTAAACTAATAAAATCGTAATGGATCGGACCGGAGNTTAGTAAATTGATTTATTGTAACTTATTGTCCTATTCAACTAATAGATTTATATAAAGATATTTTTATAGATTAGTTATGATATTATATCTCAATTATAGGTTTATATTCATATTTAGAATTTCAATTTTAACTAATATCTCGGGATAAATTAAGGTAAATAACTTGGACTCACATCTATTAATTATGAAAAATATGAAAATATGATATTTGTTGCATGTCAAAAAAATACATTTGTAAAATTTAAATAATTATTGATTTTTGAGCATGAAATATGTTTTACGATTTCTAAATGAGTTTCAAGTATTGAACAAATTTATGTTGTGAAGATGATGTGCCGTTGAGAGAGGTAATTGATTTGTAAAATTTTTTGAATTATGAATTTAATTATGAAAATTGATTGAATTTTTAGAAATTGATTTGAGTTGGAATTATTTTATGAATTCGATTTAAGGCTCATATGTCTACTATGTTATCAAAATATTATGATACTATTGATTGAGCTAACTAGCAAAATATTCGAAGTTATGCTGACAGCTATACTAATGAATTTTGAGTCCAGTCAGGGACTACACTAGCGAATGATTATATGGGTTGGACTGGTGACTATACTGTTCGATCTTTGTGACAGGATGAAATGCCACCATAGTGCTAAGGATAATGAGTGAAACATACAAAATATTGTTTGTTCAAATTATTAAATGTCGTTATAAATGCAATGTTAAGTGAATATTTCAGCGAATTTCTGATATGCATTTTTATCTGCAAAATTGAATAGCATTTATTCTAGTTAGTTTTATAGTTTTTGTAAACCATTTTATTTGATGATTTATAATAATAAAATATGTTTTACTAGTATTCGATTCGATAGAGGTGGGAATTAGTTACTTGCTAGGCAAGTTGAGCTCATTCATTTATTAACATCATCCATATAGATTCAGAGTAAGAGAATCCGTAGAGGCTAGCATTAGAGAATAAGTTCAAGAATAAAGTGTTTAGAGGAATTTTTGAATTTCAACTCTCTTAGAATTGAAAACTTCACGGTGGGATTTTATATGGACATTTCTTATTTTATTATCAAGATGATATTATTCTTTTTATTTGCAACATGTGAAATAATTTTGATATTGAGTTTTCTTATTAGAGGGCTTTGTTTTTTATTGGGTCAAGTTGTATCCTTTAGTGAGTGGCCGGTCATAGTCTATTTGCAACATTGTTATTACACATATTTCTAGATCCAATTTAGGGTAACGATCCTATTCCAAGACTTTATCAAGTTTCTTTTTTTTTTTCTAATCAATATGTTATCCGCATGCAAAACTATAGCTCGCTGTATAAGGAATGGCATAATGTGCTTGGACTTTGCCCAGCTATTGTCCAGAGGATGGCTCTTTGTGGCTGCCATGGAGTTACAAAATAGAAAGAATGAATTGTTTTACCATTAACTAACAAAAAGGCAATAAGAACTTATGTTTTAATGCATGAAGATAACTAAGCATGCAAGGCAAAAGTAACACCAACTAATGCAGGGAAAATAAACCTTGTAGATGTAGATGAATTAGCAACTATTAAACAATTGAATTCATTATCTAGACACTGAAATTCTATTAGAGAACCCCTTGTTAAACTTTAAATTGGACAGCTCATACAAGCATTCACATAAAAAGTTCACAAATTCAAGATTAGAAGCATCTAGGGAATGTCAATGCCTAAAAATGGTGCAATTATTAATTGAAATCCACCACATGCATTAGCAAGAATTATATTGACACGTTTGTATATAGAGGAAAACGTTAGCATTTTACCTTTATCTACACATTGAGAAAATGAGTACGAAAACTTCAAGTGACTAATAGCAAATAGTAACCAATTTGACATTGTCAAATGAGCATAAGTTGAATATATGAGCATGCTGATGGAAGTTTAGCTCCTAAAAAATGAAGAAAACTCACAACATAGCTCTCTTGACAAACCAAGGAGCACTCGTAGTTCATTTGTTTCATAGGACTGGGATCCAAGCATTGCGGTTCAGTAGTCATAGTCCATGAGAGGTGCAGCTATCTTAGTCCACGG
This sequence comes from Sonneratia caseolaris, assembly GCA_900006705.1. Lineage (NCBI taxonomy): Eukaryota > Viridiplantae > Streptophyta > Magnoliopsida > Myrtales > Lythraceae > Sonneratia > Sonneratia caseolaris. The sequence goes on from CXYZ01003032.1 coordinate 24,778, forward strand.
GCACCGTGGCAATCACAGTCCATGCCCATCGTAGTTTAGCAATCGTAGTCTAGGGGAGTTAGGGCATCGTGGCCCAATAGTGGCAGTTCATGGGAGTCGTGGCTTAGTAGAGGTAGTTCACTGGAGTCGCAGCATAGCAGTACAAGGGTGTCACAACTCAGCAGTGGTAGTTAATGGGAGTTGTGGCCATCACAGTTCATAGGCATTGCTAGTTAGTAGTCACAATTTTCAAGCGTCACAGCTCAATAGTTGCAATCCATGGACGTCTGGTGTGTTGGAGAAGGAAGATTGTTCTCAAGTGTGTCCACAAAGGTGATGGATGATATCTCAATCTAATGGGGTAATAGGGTATGGGTTGCTATTGTAGGCTACATGGCAGGAGGAAGATTGTGCAGGATTATTGTTGACAATCCAAAAAGATAAAAGAAAGAAATTTTGAAAATAGTAGGAAAGTTATCTTGGTTTGATTTGATCACCCTTGAAAAATATTATATAATATAATTGAAAATTTTGCAAGTTTATATGATACATAGTATTGTTAAACAGTAATCCAGGCCATAAGAGGGAGAAACGGTGAGTTGTGTTTTCGGCAAATGGGAAGTAAGTGAGTTGTGGGGTTATTTATAAAGTTTTTCGACAGATTCCCGAAGTAAAACTGTTCCATCATAAATGTGTCATTGAACTTTTCCGACAAATTTGTGATGGAGAGTAAAATCTGTTGGAAATTTCTACAGCCGTCTTTAGAAAATTTACAACAAATTTGCGAGAAGCAAAATTTTTGGTAGCTACTTCCCATGGAGGCCTCTTTGTCGCAAATCCCTCGAAATGTCTACTAAGAGATTTTTCAAAGGTTTTCTCTCTTGGAAAGAGTTTACTAATTGAATTTATATTGTCAAAAACGTCTTGGGAAACTTCTGAGAAATTTCTTGACTACCGTCTCTCAGAAATTGTCCGATGTCTTCCATTTCTTGGAAATTTTCGTCGAAAATTTGTGGTGGTCACTTTTCTCGGAAATTGGCTCCAAATATAGACGAATTTCTAGTAGTAGTTTGCCATAAGTTCATCAGCATTGAAGCTCTTTAGACAAACATATCTGCCGCCACCCCCCAAGCTTCTTCAAATCCAATTGGCATCTTCTTTGCCTTCTTTGACTGGCTGGAAAACCTCTTGATTTGGTCACAGTTGGCTGCCATCTCGTCTGGATCCGAGGATTGGAGGCTATGATACCAATGTTATGTGCTGATTCGAGGAAGAAATGGAAAATGGGAATTGGGGAATGAGAAGACGAAGAATAATAATGAGGGACTCAGAAGTTCATATATTCCATTTCTGCACGTAAGGATCATGTACAATGCCCCATATAGACGAATACTCTTTTATCTATATTCTGTTATAATCAATCAAACAGGGCAACTGCCTCCGACGACTATTACCAACTCTCTGGCAGACTTTACCTGAAGAACTACAAACACAAGTTCTGTCCCCCCATACAACCTAGGTAATTTTACAATTTGTTATACAGTGTGGTCCTTTTTCGCATATCAGTCTTCTGTATTCAAACCTAAATCTTTGCTTCGCTGCTTTGTTCAGGAGTTTCATGTAATGGATGACACAACAACATCTAGGAATTTCTCTATTAGATATCAAAAAAAGATGTTAGGTGCAAAACTGAATGTTTATACCATAATGTCGGAGCACTGAAGAGGGCTTCCAAGGCTGTTTATAAGGAGTTGTTATCTAGCGAATGTTTTGTAGATGATCTTACCTTTTACGGTTCAAGTTAACGGCTGCACTTCTAGTTCTTTGAGGTCGTTGAGACTTTCCCTGGTACTACTAGGTTGTGGGGCTATATATCAGCCAAGTTGTCAAACGTGAATTCTTCCAACTTGATTGTCGTCTATCTTATGAACGGATGAGCGAATGGGACTAGCGTCCCAATCAGTTTGGCAGCTCATCGAGTAAGATATGCAGCGCAAAAAAAAAAAAAAAAGAAAAAACCTAGGTTGGCCTCAAGAGGACCAACCCTTGCCGCTGGCATCTTCTGGTGCATGTAGTTCACTTGGGAAGAAAGGAATTACTGATGATGGACCCCGGTAACCCTTGAGTAGGTCTTCTCCTTGGGGAATCCCTTAGGTTGAGTAGACTGCACGCGTGTGGTTGGTGATCGATTGATTATCAGTCTTGGCATGATAATAAGATCAGTGGTGTGATCTTGGTCTTCATTCAGGTTATATATTGAGAGGTCCAGAGTCGTTAAAATGCGAGGTGGTCACGAGATTGGCTTTGGGACATGTCTTTTCTGCTTAATTTAGTGACCTAGAGCATTATAGGCGTAGCGTGTTGGAATTTCAACCTTGATATTTGAGTTAGAAGTTGTATAATTGTCGTTTTCCCCCGTTCAATTGTTAAATCTTGTGACCTTTTTCAATGATCATAAAACAAGAAAATTGATTATGGATAAATATAATTCAAAGTAGATGGAAGATTTGGTTCATAATAATACAGATCGTTTGTATATAACTGCCAATTACGTAGGATAATAAATCAATAATTCATTTAATAATGAGGTCGTATTAGTATTAATTTAGTGTTAAGACCAACTATCTTATATAATTATAACAATGAAGATAATTTGCAACCAATAAAATACTGAGAGCAAGCCTACATATGCACTCGGAATCTTCACATTCAAAATGTGGGGTTGTAAATATTATTTTCTGTGTTTTAATCTTATAAAAATTACAAGAATAATTTTCTTTTTGGGGAGAAACTTTTTTTTAATAATTACATTCATATCCGTTCAACCCAAATTGGATGTAAAGAAAAATGATATTTGGATTTATTTTCCCCTCCATTAAAATTATTCATCCGAACAAGGGAAATTGCTCTCCTCCTTTCACTCAATCCAAGCATCAGCATTATTTTTTTTTTCCCTTTTTTGGTCTCTAAAAGTCAATTGACTAAGAACGATCCTTTGTCCAGCAACAAGACATTACTCTGTTATTGATTAACCATTTGCCATTGTGAAGTACAATATTATCAGATACACGTACAACTTCCGCAGCACAATCTATATATAAAAGACTTTAAAAAGAGGATGTAAGTTGAGTTAGCCCTGCTCTTCCAGACCATCCGTACAATGGAATTTGCACATCAGTTGTCACATCTTCTTACTAGGTTGACTCGCACCACCAGGATATTTTTTTATATAATATAATTAATAGTTTAATATAAATATTGAAATAATTATTTATATATAATTAATCATTAAAATATTAAAAATAACTATATTTTAAAAATTTATCATAATTTTCTTTTCATTATAAATATTTTCTTACTTTGTAAGATAGCACGATTATTTTCGGCATGGCCCGATATGTATAATAGTTTGAAAACTCCGGTCTAAGTATAATTTTTTCGTATCGTGCCGAAGTCATGATTTTAAATCGGGCCAGTTTTTGATGGATTCCTCTGCTTAGTTATCAAATGGGTTTTGTCTGCTAGAGTGATCCTTTTTTGTCCGCTATACAGAATTTAATTGCTGCAATTCATCTTCAAAATGATTCTTTAAATAGACAAATTTATTTGATTTCTTAAGCTTCATCACCAAAACTTTGTGGAATACAATGGTTCAACTGATAGAGTTCCTCTTGAGACAGATCAACCTTAGCGGCGGAGGAATGAATATACCTCTGTGAATCACCAGATTGGGGAATACGAAGAAGATGGCGATCGAGCAAGCCGAATATGTATGTATAGGTGCAACGTAGAATCAAGTTGGAGCTTGTATGGCAGAGGCTGCAATTACGTAGAGCAAACACCGTACAAACCCGGCGCTGGAACTGTTAATTGCTCTCACTAGCACAAGCAGACGCAAGATACCTATTAGCGATTGCACAGATTGCACGCAAAGAGAATTGGCCGAACATCATCATCTTCTCATATGCACGTGAACTTGTGCTCTGTAACAACCTTTCGGGACTTGCCATTGAACTAGAAAATTTCCATTTTAAGGAATGGTATTATTTTCGACGTCTTAGAGAACAGAATATGCTAGCCCATGAATTGTGTAAACTGGCAAAGAGGCAAGGAGACGCTGATATTTGTATTATTGAGGGAAACTTATTGCTCCATATCTATTTTGAAGGGTGGACGGCACCAATGGTACAAGAAGTTTCGGCAAAGTCCAAATCAGTATAAAATAAATTGTTAGTAACCCGTCAATACAAAATTTTAATTTTTCCAATTAGTATAAGTTGCCAAAATTATGATAATGTCATGAGAGTTAATTGCGCCAACGTTATAAAAAGTTTTTGAAAGGTTTCAAATTAGTACCAATTAAACTTTTTGCATCCAATTAGTACGTCAAGTTTTAAATTTGTCCCCACGACCATTGCAGAGACCCCGCTGTAGACTTTCTTCCGAGCTCCATGAGAGGAACCGGTCCTCTCTGGATCTTCTTCAGCCACGTGGCACGTGACCGAATTTTGATCCTTCTTTCATTTCGGCATTAAAATCCCAAACAAGAATAAGAAACAACGAGCCACGATTAATTATCCAACTTTGTGATAATAAATTGAACATTTTGCATTATTATGTCTGTCAGGATCACATACGGGTACCTTTTGACATGTTGATTGGGGTTTTGAGATTCTTGAGCGTCGGGGGACTCTGGTTCGAGGAGATTGGAGATGGCATCAAGGTTGGAATAGAGAACTATCGCTGGTTCATCGGCAGCCGCATCTTTATCTTGATGGGATCAGAAATTAGTGCACCACCGCAGAGTGGTTTTAAGTATGAGTTGCTTCCTTTATTTCTAGTTGGGGAGACGGTTACAAATTCTCCGGGCATTCACAGCCCCTTGTCAGCCTCTGTCCTCCACTTCCTGCCTCCAAATCCACCTCTACCAACTTCCATGAAATCTCTAACCTCGAAACCTGCTCCTTCAGTACAGACTCAGGGTAAACGCATCTTCACTTGGATGGTGGATGATGGTAGAGGAGAGCAAATTAACTGCGTGAATGGTGTAAAAGGTTCTCAAGAGTTCTAAAAATATACCAAAAGTTTCTTTTGTACCATATTAGTACAAAATATTACAAAAATATGTTAATATAAACAGTCAAAAATTGGAAAATGCCGTGCTAATGGTTGGGTTAATTGTACTATTGATACAGAACATTTTGGAAAAGTCACAGATTTATATCAAAGAAGAAATATTAATATAGAATATCATGTGAAAATTATTTTCTAATTTAGATAAATCATATCTCACCTCCTACTATTCCTTCATCACCCACATCACCACTTTCAACTCAACCAAATAGGCCCATCATGTCACCCTTTGGATCCATGAAGACAAAGCTAATCTAGACATTTTTTTTTTTTTCTCTTCTCTCTCTCCCGAACCCCATCACCAGCCATTTAAGCAAATGTGCGTCCACCCCAAACTTAAGCTGAAGGAGCAGGTTTCAAACTTGGAGATGTGCCTGGAGTTAGTGAAGGGTACGATTCGCCTCCACGACGGAATTGAAAAATGACGGAAGGAATAGTACCAGAAAAGAGGTGAGACTGAATTCGTCCATGTCGGGAGATAAAACCAAGATTCCACATCAGCATTTCTTCATACATAACAACTTGAAAAATTTCCGAAACATTTTGTAGTATTTGCGGTGTCATCACCACGACACAGTTTGCTCTAGCGGGGGGCGAAATTAAAACATCCTGAACCAACTGGGCATAAGAATTTCATTTGAACATCCATTTGAAGCTTTTCCAGAACTACCTCTACCAAAGGTGCAATTACCCTTGTTTTGAAGGAATGAATGCGTAAAAATGGAGCAAAACGAAGGTAAATATTAAAAGCCTGTGTTCCGCGATAAATTTCGAACATTGAAAAAAGGAGGAAAACAGAGCCCATGATTGTGAACCTTGTCACATGCAATACCAATTTAAATACCGGAGACAACATAACATCATGGATCGAAATTAAGTCCGGAGGCAAAGAGACTAGGAGAAGAGGCGCAGAAAACAGGGGATCAATCAAACATTGGAGCGAGGACAAATCCTTTTCCACCGGATGAAAATCAATATCATTCGCCCTAGAAGAATATATAATAATCGTCGTAACAAACCAATTTAGGAGAATCCTTATACAAAGTTCACCAAACCTTGACTACCTAAAACATGTAAAACCGAACTCATTGCACCCATAGTTTGCTGCAGGCAATTGAAAAGATTGGATGCAATCAAGAGAGGGCCACCTTTGGAACCTCCTTACTGCTGCGCACACTGAACCCGAGGCATGGAGGAATCATCTTCGTCGTCGTCATCATCCTCATATGCCTCACGGCGGCGCTGCCTCTGCTGCTGCTGTTGGCGCTGGTTCTCCTCCTCCATGTTGACATCATGGAGGATTGTCTCTTCACACTCGTCAATGTCCATTGCTGTGAGGCGGCTCTCTGTCTTAGGAGGAGGAAGGATCTTCTCTAGGGAACGACACTGCTCAGGGGAAGGGACCCCCGACTCAGGGAACTCGACATTGAAGTGGATGTAGAGCCTGCCCTTCATGAAGGGCCTTCCATGCTGTGGCATCCCTTCATCATTGATAGCCTTGTATTGACCTGCAATAAATGGATTTGCGGAGATGTTGGGAGATTTTCATTTCTAATAGATGTTCATTTTTAATTATATGAAAATTTTCAAAGAAATGTTCATTGCAAACTGCAAAAAACTATCTAATTTGGAAGTTGCAATGATATAGCATTTGGATATTGCAATCTGTAAGTAGTCAAGCATCTTCAGTGTAAATATGCTAGCTTCCGCTTTAGAATTCGTTCATGGTCCCCTTCTTCTAGCCTAGTTCCACATAGAAAAATCAGGTCTATGCTTAGAATGATCAGTTTTTCCATGAAAGAGTGAATAACAGACTTTTTCATAACAAAACCTCCATGCAGAACTATTGATGAACAATAAACTAGAGGAACTCTACATGTGATGTATTATTTACCTGGTTTAATAATCTCGCCTGGGTTAGTCTTGATCAGAAGCTGCCGCCCATCAAGATGGGTCAAGGGAAACTGAAAGCCACAAAGCGCCTCAGTTAAGCTGAGTGTATGTTCCACAAAAAGGTCATCAGACTTCCTCTTAAACTTGGGATGCTCTCGCACCTCCAAGATCAAAACGATGTCTCCTGCGATGGTATCAGGCTGCAGTTTACATAAATGGGAGAAGCATTTAGATTTTGATTTCGTATATTTGAACAAAGGCAGCTGAACACGAATACTCCAGAGAATAATTTCTGTCTTAGCTGCTTGCTCCATAGGTCACATGACAATTTTACTTGGACAGGCAAGCACATCCTAAAGGGTCCAACCAGGAGCCACAAGCACTATCAAACGGTTATTTACCAGACTGACTAAGGAGCAAAGCCTTAAATAGAGACATCCTTCAGCTGTCCCAAGTTGGCCACTGGACAAATTATCAGGGATTTGCCATGACAACCATTATAAAGACTAAATTGACAAGGAAGCCTCTGCTTATATATCCATTTCTGCTATAAAATTGTCAAATCTGACACAAAAACAACTCTACTGGAACTCAATACCATAGTTTAAACTGATACCAAACATATTGAGATATATGTTCATTGTTCAAAGTGGTACATTGATCCAATCCTGACTTTTGAAATAGATGAAAGCACAAAATCCATCCAGAGGTAAGGGTTCAAACAGAACAGTGAGAAAGAGGATGATTCCACTAAATATAGCTGGAAAAAAGAGGTGGAATCATACTTGACAAGAAAACAATTCAGTTTGGGAACTTAAATTACGGATTACCTTTGACTTAAGAACCAAGACAACAAGAGACTGGTCCAACTCAGATCAGCCAGTCTGATCTGGCGCTTAAAACCATGATCAAAATTGAGTTCAGAAGAGGGAAAAAGGAAACGAAATGTTACATACAGCTTGATCTGCTTGTCCCTCAAACCCTATCTTCTGGTGATGTTGCATCCCTTTCTCAACGTGCACTTCCAAGACCTTTTTCTCTGAAACCACCTTGTCTCCATGGCACTGTTTGCATCGGTCTCTATCATTGATAACCTCACCTGCAGGATGAAGACATCAAAGATTAGAAGATGCAAAGGTAGAACATAGATGAATAAGGCGGAAACCGTCATCTGTGCACAAATACAATGTCTGCAAGGAAAGCACCAGGTACCTGAGCCTCTGCATTCAGGACAGGCATGTCGCATCTGCTGAACCATCCCAAAACCAATCTGCCTTACTGTGATTTTCACTCCCGTCCCCTGGCACCCGTGGCATTTAGTGGAAACTCCACTTTTTGTACCCAACCTGGAGTTTAAAGATGTAACTAAACAAAGTTAGTGCCTATAACAGGAAATATGCTAGAGCACTTGCAATGATAAGTTGAAGCAGAGAGACAACAATCACATCAGCATACTGCCCACACCAAGATGATTTAAAAGGCATCTATCATTTGTTATCTAATACTTTGGGTTTTTTAGATAAAAAGATGTAGCAAATTTATAATAATTGTGGATGGAATGATAAGAGTCTCATAAGACCCATTCCAATACCAAGAACCAAAAAAAGGCATGACTCAAATATCCGTATATTCAACATAATATATGTTTTATTCTACACTAGTCAAGTTCATAGGACTAAGCATTTCTCTAGCAATGGAGCAGCATCACTTGCAACCACACCTACTTTGATCACTTCCAACTCAGTGTCATGTAACTATCAAAACACACACACAGAGTGCCACATGCACTAAGAAGTCCCATAAGACAATAATCCATATATGAGTAGAAGCTTTTAGACCATGCAATAGAAACAACAGAAACCGGGTGATTGAACAAAAATCTCATTTTGGCACGAAAAATGGACATCAATAGGCTAACTATCAGCTTATTTTATGTATCAAGAAGGCTGCTTTCCAACTATAAAGCTGCAGGGGAATGTCGCAATGGTATTACAAGGAGAATGGAAGTGGTCCAGGAGACCAGACCCTCAAAGAGCTCATATGGTGCATTTTATCAGCAACAATGTGAGATTTCATTCCCTTGACACTCCTCTACAGTAAAACAAGGTTGTTTTTAAGGTCTCTTGGTTATGGCAAGAACTCAGACCTAAAAGGACCAAAGCTCCAAAGCTCAATGGAGTCATTTGATATGGTTTCAAGGACATATTCCCCATGTTTCCTTCATCTCAAGGATGGCAACACTTGACAAGCTGCGCACTAAAAGCAAAGTTCAACAGTGGAAGGCCTTGCCAAACCCCTCTTGTGAGTTCTGTAAGGAGGAGGAAGAGGATAGAAATCATATTTTCTTCTCTTGCAAGACTACGAAGCTGATCCGGGCAAATGTACTTATGAGGCTGAACATTTATAACCCAGTTGGTGATCGGGAGGAAGAATTGCAGCACATTATTTTGAGCTAGAAAGGGAGGAAACTTGATTCAATTATCTGCAAGCTAGCTTGGAACTGCTTTATTTACTTGATTTGGCAAGAGAGGAACAACAGAATCTTCTGTCAACAAGATTGCACAGATCAGTCAATTAGGGAGAAGGTTTTGTTATTGGTTAGTAGAAGTAGAGTTGCCTCTCTTCCAAGATTAGAACATAAGATGGGTAGTTCTAACTTAGCTTGCTTGATTGGATTAGAGAGCTTTACAAGTCCATGATGAACTTTTGTACATTTTGTATATGAGCTTTTACAATAAATGGAAGTAAACAAATTATCAAAAAAAAAAAAGAAAATAAACAACAGAAACTGAAAAGCAAGAATCTTAATGACAGCATACCCTTTACATTTGGAACATAAAATATTCCTGTTGAGCGCAAGTTTCTTTGTGGTTCCATTGTACAAGTCCTCCAAAGACACTTTGAGCACTTGAACAACATCCTCACCACGTTTCTGTCTTCTCCCCCTTGAACTACTGGCACCTAGTTAACAGACAAGCAAAATAAAAAATTGTATGGATCATAGTCAGTGTGCAATGCTTTAATTGAAGAGTGAACATAACAGCTACTCTCATACCTCCGAAAGCTCCACCAAAGAAAGTTTCAAATATGTCAAATGGATCATGACCAGCATCACCTCCCCCCATTCCCTCTTTAAGCGCATCCTCCCCATACTGATCATATATCTCTCTTTTCTCAGGATCACTAAGAACTTCATAAGCATGAGCTAGCTCCTTGAACTGCTCAAAACAACATCAAGAGTGAAAACACATACCAGGCAAAGACGATTCATGTAAAACTTCTTCAAATAGCACCAATACTGGATTGTCAGATTTAAAATATTCTCAAACAACCTGATATCATGGAATTTGTATAATAGAGTAATTTGCTGAATATCACAGAATGTAATTGTAATAAGCAGCTCTTAGGCCACAAGTAATTGAAATCTACAGGTTGTACTATCAGCAGCAAAGATGGGAATATCTCTTGGTTAAATGAGAGCTTTGCTGGTTGCTGCCTTCTTAATCTATATAATACAGCATATGACTTTATGGATCTAAAAGACTAGATATAACTGATGAATGGCAATAACTACCGTATCTCTTAGAATATGGTTTCACTTTTTAACATTGAATGCATAGAACACCACAACAATGTGATGAAAATGGAAATTTCTTCACATATTCACATGTTACAAATTTGATCATTTTAGAGCAGGCATTGAAAGCTAAAGATCATTTACACAGTTAAAAAACGTGTGCAATGTGAGATACTTCCACACAGCCCCTCTCAAACATTTTGGGATGATCAATTTAATCAGATTCTAGGATGTAATTCACAGACATAGAATTCTCAACATACTATTACCTTCTCAGGATCTCCACCCTTATCTGGATGATTTTTTATTGCAGCTTTTCTGTACGCCTTCTTCAGCTCATCTGGACTCGCATTTTTTGGAACACCGAGAATTTGATAATACTTGCTATTATCACTCTTCCTTGGAGCACGTCCAAACATGGTCGAAGCCTTTCAGATACAATAACCTAAAAGAACATTGTGAAGGGTCAATAATAGTTGTTTTTACATCCTAAAAAGGCAAAGATGCACTAGCAGTAATTTTTTATTTTAAATGTAGCAGTGTCAATCGAATGCATTCTTTGAAGAAAATACTATACCACTCCGACTAATAACCAAAAATCAAATGTGTCTTACACAGCAGTACTTCTAATAGATTTAAAATATTCAAGAAAACCATGCCACACTAACATACAAGTCACCCAAACATCAATAATTTAAGTTCAATAAAAACAGCAGCATAACTTTTATCAGCTTTGAAAACCATGTAGATCATCATTGAAACAGGTCGACAGATTGAAACATTATTAAGGCACATAATCACAGATATGTGCAGTTTTCACATATCAAGAAATTTTAACAAAGAGGAGTTTATTCTCTTCAGCCTTATGAATAACCAGCAAGCCCATGATCTAGAGAAGTACATGTGCAAGCACATACTTCAGTGGTCTCTACAAGGGCTGTGTGTGTTTTCACATTTCAAGAAACTGCTTGCCATAATTTAAGCAAAACACAAAGTTTAATAGTATTCAACTGTGTTGAACTATATTACATTTGGGAGTAAAAAGAAAGTGAACTACATCTTAGTTTTTGCATTTTCAAACTAATGGGCTGCACTTGGAGGACAAAACGTTCGCATTATTGAGAATCTAGATAATAAAACAAGAAGTACACATCAGACACCTCGACATGTTTAGGAGTATCTCACAGAAATCCAGCACAAAATGAACAGCATAACTTAAGAGCAAAAATAATACAGCCAGACTTCATAAGTTACAATAATCCCTTTCACTACAATGTTGTAATGCATGCACTTTAGCAATTTAGTAGTAAGTGACACTAATTCAAGAAAGAAAGTATTGCATACATGTACTGATCTTGGATTCCTTCTGACATTCAGAATTCAGTTAATAGAGTTACTAACTGAGAACTTACAGATGGTTTCTAGTATTGGCTATCAAGACATTGTCAAGGGAGTACTTGCTAACAATCCCATTGACCAAGGCTACAAATCTTGCAATTACAAGGCACTTGATCGAAGAACAAAGACAAATACTGAGGGCATAAAGAAATTTGGGTCTCACTTTTCATTTTGTAGAATAGAATAAAAATTCAGTAACAGACAACTTTAACAATATCTACGCAATACTCCCTCTCGTCATCATCTTATAATTCAGTAGAATGCATACTCTAGACAAGTAGCTTCACGTCAGCTGTATTAAGCAAGGGTTCTCCTAGTAAAAACTTAAAGTCAACCGATTCAAAGGACCTATCCATGAAAAGGCACTTCCAAAACGGAAATCTGATAAAAATAAAGGCTCCCTCCCCTTTAATTCCTTTCGATTAATCATATTGGGAAAAAGATATATCGTTGAAACTTCTTCATAATCTGAAAATTCTATACCTATCGAAGCAAGATGTAAAACATGTAAGCCAAAAACAGCGACAGATACAGAAAAGCAGCTCACTAACAGCAAAATGAGACAACGTCCCTGAATTCAGCGAAAAAGGGGATTTTAAAGTATTAGGGACACAAAGACCACACAGTTGACCAAACGAAACCTCGTACAGATCAAGGCAATGAAAATAACATGAAGTCATCCCCAGCCGCGCGCAAGGAAGAACACCTAAGACGAAATAGTTCGAGTTTCCTCGAATCAAGCACAGATTTTAGCGATTTCGATCCGATCAAATTCATCAAACAACAAAACCTGATTGAGCTAAAGCTGCATGATCTATAGAGAAACTAACGTGGATTCAGATGAAGGAACCTGAGTGTGGCAACTCTGCAGTAGGGAGCTAAACCCAGAGACAAGAGATCCGCTTCTTCTTAATTGTGAAGGTTTGGTTTCGAAGGAACTGAAAAGTTAGACTTTAAGGGAAATCCCTGCTGACGCCCCGGTCCATTGAGGCGGTGATGACCTGCACCTTTTTTCAAACATAAAAAAAAAAAATTCACTAAATATTATAAACTAACAATTATAGGAAAAATGAAAAGAGAATACATTTGCTCATTTACGTTTTGTTGAATGCTAACCGTTCATCAGTTCATCATTTTAGTTTTTTTTTTTGGGGGGTGTGAATCTATTTATTTTAATGAATTAGTCCGATTACTATGTCAATTTAATTAGAAAGGTTTGGTTAGGCACTAGAAAGACTAAAATTTAAAATTACAAAATATATATTCTCGTGTCTGCCCCCCTCTCTCAATCTCTATAATTTTCCCAGTTAAAGTTGATGAAAAACTCCACGTTTGGTTCATAGAAATAGAATTAAAATTATAATTGTCATTTTACTCATCATTTCATTTCTTGTGCTCAATTACACCAAAAAGAATTGAAATTCCCTTTCACTCTTTTTGAATGCTTTATCCATTTTACTTATATATTATTTTTTAAAAACAATTCTCAAAATTATTAAAAATAGTTTTATATAAAAGTTAATAAAATATTAAGAAAATAAATTTAAAAAATATGATACCGATAGTACAAGTCCATTACCTATCAATATATTTACGAACACACATACACATTTCATCATACATACGTATATATATATAGTACCTAATATTATATATGGAGTATTTATCATTCATATACCAAATATCAACTACATATATATCAAATAATATTCTCAACATACTTAAATCCACTCACTCTTCCCTTAATACTTAAACATATTAAGCAAGTTTGTAGATAATTTTAAATATATTTATATGTTTAAGTTATTTGACAATAGAAAGGAGCACCCAACTCAATATTAAATCTAGCACATCCATCATGAGTGTTTGATTTCATCTCTCAAGAGTTTATCATATAGTTAATAAAATAAGGGAATGATATATGTCAAGCCCGCATGCTTTATTGTAATACAATGTTTTACAATTAAAATCCATTATTCTCTAGTTAGTAGTTCCATAGCAATTGCCCCTTAAGCTCAACAACAGATGACTTACAATCAAACTCGCATTAATAATCTTGATCATGATTTATTCTTTCTCGAAAATGCATTCCATGGTTTGTTTTAAGAGGATAACCTAATTTATTCAAACACATGGAAAATAAGCAAATAAATCGAAAAAGTTATTGGAATATTACTTAAACACCAACCAACTATATTTTACTCTTGTCTTGTCCATCGGGTCCTTCTCCTTTCCATTCTTTGTTGCCTGTCTTCTCTCCGAGTCCCTAATCTATTTATACTGTACCCTCCCCTCCTTCCGTCCCAGTTCCTCCTCCTTAATCAATTTCCTTTCTATTTCCTCCACTTCAACTAAGGTTCCTCCTCCTCTTCTCAGACTCACTCTTCTTGTACCCATTTTTCCATCTTTCCGTTTGCTGTCTCTATTCTCTGTTCTCAGTATTTTCTGGCTGATTTCCAGATGCGTGTTGGCTTTTAGCTGAGGACATGCGGAGAAGGGCGGTGAAGAGAAGGCTTGGGCCCAGGAAGACATGAAAACCATGGGCTTGTAGACTTAATTCCCAGACTTGGGCTTTTATGGCTTTATGGATCCATTACATCTTATAGTTTGATCTTGATAACTCCTTTTTTTTTTTTGTTTGTCTCTTCCTTTTTTTCTTTTCTTCCAGCCCACTTGTGCAGCTAATGTGAGAGAACTTTCACAATATACCACGACAAGTATATGAGTGAGAGAGAAGTCGGTGTGAGTTCAATAGTGATGAACACCTCCACTATATACCAACCATGATACAACGAAAATTATCCATATCTCATGATACACATCATCAAATGGAGCCATCCAATATTCCATTGCCAATGAACTTGTAGTATACCAGATGGCATTGCTCACCGATTACATCGATCCAACCTTCAATATCCTACATTGATAGAATAAGCATTCCTCCACCTATCCCATACTAGCAAATATGACTCGAGACTTTTTAGTCACATTGGTATTAACAGTAGCATCAAAAAGCACATTTAGTGTCAAACTTTCTACTCTATAGGTGGTTTTTTAAATCAACATATCCATTTGTCATAATAAAATATTTTGATATTTGTTCAAAAAATAATAATATTTCATTTATATAAATGAAATAAATAGTAAATTTATAGTTTAGAATTATAAGTAAAATATAGAAATATAAGTTAATTTAAAATTTTGATTCATTTTAAACAATTTAAATTTAAAAAAGGGAAAAAGTTGTTGTTTACAGTTTGAACCGACCTGAATTATAAATCAACCCACTTAGGCTTAATTCTAGGCTGATTTATGATTTCCTAAACCATGACATGCAATCGAACCAACCCATTATGCCTAAGAAGCCAAACCATAACCAGACCAACTTGTTACAAGCTTATTTTGAACAGGTTCGAACTACTCATTTTACATATCTATTTATTACAAGTTTTTAAATAGGCAAATTTGCTATATTTATAGCTTGTTGTGATTTGTAAAATGTTCTCATAAATTGAGAAACTAAAATAAAGGAAATATGTAAGTTATTTTTATCAAAAATCTCAAAATATTCTCAATCTAAACAAAATAGAAAATTAGCATATTTTAAGTGATTACAAATATTCTAGCATATATGTGGCCAAATAACTTCTTTTTTTTTGTATTGTCCTTGCCTTTTTCAAGCCAGTTTTTATCCATTTTGAGCATCACTTCACTCGGATGTGCAACACTTGTGTTATGTCCACATGCTTGAATCATGCCATATGAATTGTTGTTGTAGAAACATCTCAAAGACGAAGTTGATCACTTGATGTTGTAGTCGAAATCACATCTGTAGCGTATTGTGGACCCAATGAGATCTTATGAAAGTGGCAAGTAATTAATCAGGAATTAGTTACACCTCATGATAGAAGAGAATGTCCTATGTGCTACTTATTGTTGACTTAAAAAAATCCCTCGCCAAAGTAGGATAAAAAATCATAAATAAGTTTTCGATATTTTATAATTGAGACTGATATTTGATAATCTAATGCAAATGAATAAGTATTAAGATTTGACATTTTATCAATACTATAACTTATTCGAAACATTATATAACCAGATATTTGGTTACATAGGAACCAATTCACCAAAGTGTTTTCCATCTTGTGATTAATCCTTACCATCTAAGTAATGAGGATACATTACTAGATGTTAATCTTGACTTATAACTTCAAATAATTAAGAGTTAATCATGTCATATTATTAAAGGATTTAATGAAATAATTGAATTGAATCCTCTTAATCACACATACTATGGTAATTTCTCATAATAAAATTTAAATATATTAAATTTTAAATTGGGTTTTAGAATTTTACTAGCATTAATTAGGATCTATAATGGTCACATGTGCCTTATTGGATATGGATATATTTTACTGATTAGATTTATAAAAATATTAGCAATAAATATTCTTAGTAATACATGCTAAATATTGATCGGATTCAATCCCTTTTAAGTATTAATATATGTGATACATTATTTCTTATAGATATTTTATTTAAAGAAAATATGTAGTCAATCTTATGGATATCAGTATCGGAATGAAGCCGACCTGGAGTGTGAAATATATGTAAGTCCCGCTTTTGGCCAAGAGTGTGGTGAACAGAAAAAAAAAAAAAAAGAGCTGCCAGTCCAGAGGAACATAAAAAGATACGCAATCCTATTGTAACCGTTTATGAGAATAGTTATCAATCTCAACTATGAAACTTGGTATGAATATTGTGGAGAGCATACACATGTACGCTTAGTTAAAGGATTGACTCCAAAAGGTTCGTGATTAATGAATCTAAATTCGTTCAGACCCAATATCAATAAATAAATGAAAACACAAAAACCGAACATGTTTTCTTAGGTATATATTCTAAATATTTCCTAGTTACAAATTTGAATTATTTTAAAGTAATTACTGATTTCAAAGATAAAATTTTAAAATTTATATTTCCATTGAGTTAACGATCCCTTGTATATCCTATGAGTTGTTTTAAATTTCCAAAGAGTTGGTACCGTAAGGTCAATGGAATGATAGCTTGTTTTACGGTGGTGGCAGAAAGAATATGGGAATGGAAGTTTTGAGCTGTAAAAGGTGCAAGGAAGGTATCAGGTGCTTATGCAGAAATAAAGAAAACAATGGGCATCGGAGAAGGGCTGGATCTTGCATAAAGAAAAAGTGGCCTTCCATTATTATAGAAACTGATTCGAGGATTGTCTATAATGCAGTTAAGGGGCAGGTTAAGGATGCTCCATGGAGACTAAGAACTCTGGTTCAAGAAATCAGGAAGGAGAGGAGAGAGCTTAGGGGATGCAACCTTAAGCCTTATTCGGCGTACTGCGGACAAGAGCGCAGATTGGATCCCGCTGATGGCTAATAAAAGGGAAATAATTCTTTATTATTACTCTTTGGATCAGTCGTTGATCAGACAACAAGAATTTTTCATTCATGTACATATAGGGACAAGGCCGTGTTAGTTAGTCTGAAATGCAGAGTGCAATATATATATTGCTTCCTCAGTTCGTTTCACATTACATGATTGTCGGTCCGAATAATTGATTCATGTGCACTCACCTTTCTAATTATTCTAGTACCAATGATATGTGCAGAGACAGTACGGTTAATTTCTTTAAATTAAATGATAGGAAATGGATTTAACACACTTTTAGTCGTATTAGAAAGTAACATAACTAGTAAAATTTCACACTGTCATGTCTTAATCATCTCCTATTTAATGACCCATGATATTTTTATCGTATATAAATAACGGAAATAAAAGTTATATGAATGAATAAATTAAAATTATGTTACTTTTTAATAAGAAATGATAAAATCTATGAAACTTCCCCCATAATTTTCACACACTATTTTACCTGAAAATGATTTCTAATACTCAAATATGAACTCTTCCTAAATATCGAACTACCTGCACCAATACACATTATCTATACCCGGGGAAACAGGAAGAAATTCCAGTATGAGCTGTCTTAATGGATATTCAAATCACTAAAATAATATTTGCGGGCAATAAATTGTATAGAAACTAAATATCACAGTCCAACGTAATCACATGCTCATTTAAATACAGTATTTGTTAGTTAGGGTCTTTGTATATTTGGGAAATTAAAAAATAAAATAAAATCCAGCTTGAGCCATCTAATTGGTCAATCACAGTTAGGTGATTGGGTTTCACACTGCATAAGGGATCTATAATAAGGCCTCCTTAATCTGGGAGATCCTCAACTGCCTGAACTCAGGTGATCTTCCTAAATTCTACTATCTTGTCATTCATTTAATCGGAGATCATCATCGTCAGCTCTTATGGCGCTCTCTGATTTGGAATCGATCAAGGCATGCTTACATGCTGATGTAACTGCAGGCGGACCTGGTAATGCATAGCTTACATGATCAAGTATCTTTGTTTCATTTCCATGTATCAGTTTAACGATTTCACAAACTGATTTCGAGAACTCAACATTTCAATGTTGCAGGAGTGGCGGTATACAAAAGGGAGTATCCACCGGCACACTACGCCTTAAAGATAAACAGATTCTCCCTGCTATTGACAACGGAGGTGGAAAAGTATGAGTCTGGAATATTTGAAGCTGGAGGCTACAAATGGTGAAAACAAAATTTCCCTTCTCTCTTCTTCTTGAACATTAGATGAGTGGGTCTGCACTATCTTAATGAATGACTACGTAGCTCTTGTCAAACTCGCAAGGATGGCCTCGTCATGTTTGAGGAGGATGTAAAAGGTTGATCCTGTCATTCATCTATGTACTACCGCCTGCCCTTAACCCAAACTGCTAAGGGACATTCTTCCGACCTGATCACTTAATTTATATAACCTGATTTTGGATCTTCTTTGCATGTCCCGAGCTGGAAATTAGGATAATATTAGGAGATAAAATACTTAATGCTTTCTCAGGAGCTTGAGTGTGTATCCCCATGGGGATAAGAGAAACAACGGGGCAGGTCACATTTCCCTCTATCGCCAGATAGAGGAGACCAGTGGTCTCCGTCATGGCTGGGAAGTTAACGTCAACTTCAGACTTTTTGTGCTTGATCAGACAAGGGACATGTACCTCACCGTTGAAGGTAACCCGCTCATTAACATTTTCTATATAAAGAATCTTCTCGTCAATTTACTTCAGCTTTCAATTCTTAATCTTTCCATTTTAAACTTTCCAGAAATTATAGAATTCTCACAGTATAGAGCTCTGATATAATTATAAGCCATTTTTTATTTTCAAATCCTGGGTATGAACCTGTAAAATTCAAATTCTTTGATGCAGCCATATGATGTACAGAGTTCATATCATATGGTTGAAGAATATACAATTTACCCAAAAAAAAAAAAGATCATGTACCTATGTATATCATTCTGTTTATTCAAGACACTACTTACATGAATAGTAGTAACTCTGGCTTTATTTCACAGGTTTTGAAGTTGACTGCATTAAGTTAGTCATTTTATAAGTATATCTGTGTATGTGCAGATGCAAATGGAACAGTGAGGAGGTTCCATGAGTTGAAGAGAGAATGGGGTTTCTCTCGGCTGATTTCCCTGGATACGTTCAAGGAAGCATCTAACGGGTACCTTGTGGATGACTCCTGCATCTTCGGGGCAGAGGTTTTTGTCATTAAGCCCTCAGGTAAGCGGGAATCCCTCACCATGATCAAGGAACCGCAGCACAACAAGTATACTTGGACGATCAATCATCTCTCCAAGGGAGACAAGACGTGCTACTTCTCCGATCCCATCTCAATTGGAGGAAAGAACTGGTACATCTTATTCCTATGTTTCTTGAATTGTATAAATCCCATGCATCAAACATGTTTATTTCTTTCCATTTTGCTTTCACACCCTTAATTCCAAATAATGAATTTTGATAATTTATATTTGAGTTGAAAGTTGTCTAGGTATGTGAAAGATTTGTCACTTAACGACATTTTAATTATGGTAAGTTCTAAGATGACCTAAACATGGAAGGCATTAGATATCTTTTGCCCTAAAACGTACGCTTCCCATCTCAATAGGTTGATTACACTTTTAGCTGTCATAATTTTGTTTCTAAATTTGGCTCTGGAGTCCAATCTCAAATGACCTGTCGCAGTTCAATTTGTAAAAAGTTTGGTTAGTGTAGGTCAGATGTACTTCAAGGAGAGGTTGAGACGGTTGCTTTGGTCATTTCATAAGGGAACTAAATAAAGTTCTTCTCACACGGGGATTATACTAGTCCTTTGTCCATATTATGTCTACATTCGTTTTGGGTTATTCTAGGAAACTAAAGTTATATCCAAATGGATTGGATCAAGCAAAAGGCAATTCTGTCTCTCTTTTCTTGGAGCTTGCTGGTACGCGGGATCTTCCTCCAAAGAGAAAGGTGTATGCGGAATATAAGTTGAGAGTGCTGGATCAACTCAATGATAACCATCAAGAAAGAAAGGTACCCACAGTTCATTGATACAGATACATAGGATTTTCTCATGCAACATTATTTAGCTCATCTAAATTATAACTTATTAGTATACGACTCAAGAATTTTAGCTGTTTGCGGGTGCTAAAACTGCTAATAGATAGCTAGGGCTCATCCTGCAATATGATGATACTAAAGGACCAAGACGTGTTGTTGAAGTCAAGAGCCATGAGCACAAGGCCCCCCTCAAACATCAAATTCTGAAAGCAGAAAAAACTGATCTTATGCTCAAAGTGCCAAAGCATGAGAAAAGAATGAAAAATGTGCAATTTTCATTTATTATTTTCATGAGAAAATAATTGGACCAACATAACCATGTCGATAGGAACTTCATCATTTATATTAAAAAGGGCACTATAAAGTATGATAATAAAAGACTTGAGATTGGAATCCTTAACATCCAACAAAATATGAAAGTCGATCATTAATTAATTGACCTTTCAAATCTAAATTTGATCTGGAATTGTGAATATAAAATGAGTTCTACAAGTTGAACATGTTCGAGTGTATAGTTGATTTACACCCTGCCTGTAAAAACAAAAACAAAATCTTTCTAGTACCATCTTTAGGGTTGAAAAGAAGCTCAGGTTGCAAACTCTATTATTTTCCTCGACAAGTTGTCAAAAAATGAGGCCCTTTCATTGATTCCTTATTGAAATTGTTCAAATTTTTCTGCAGTACAATCACTGGTTTTGCGCTTCATCGGGCAGTTGGGGAACCCCAAAGTTCGTATCATTGCAAGATCTACATAAACCTGCCAAAGGATTATGTTATAACGACACCGTCAAGGTTGAAGTCGAAATCCTCGTCATGTCTGATTTCAAGGTCTTCTCGGGAGGAGTTTAATGGAACTGAAGCTATTGTCTCTCCAAAATCTGAGTTTATTTTTCCTATTGCTTTTATCGATAAACAGTTATCCCCCTACTCAAGTTGGTCTACTTATTTGGCATTCTGAATAAATGAAGTTGTACTTCCTTCTCTTTTTCTAATATATAAAACTAATCTTTTAGCACTCCAAATAACAGTCAAGGGTACATAATATGCATCATCTGAAGGCAAGTAACGCTGGCTATCATCCTTTGAGATACACTAGTCCAGAAGTAGAGGTTTAAGCAGCAACTATGCTTAAGTTATATGGGCTAGAATCTTCTTATCCTTACTTATCAATGAAGTTATGAATTCCATTTAATATCACAATAACATTTTCTGATATCCCAAAATGGATCTTATCTGCTATTCAAGACGTGGATTAGACACTAAGATTTTGGCAAAACCCGATGATCGTACCCTTAAGCAATTTCTGAAGATGTATATGCAAAGAATCTTGGGGACAGGATTGTTGCCCCTGAAAATTACTAAGACAAAAGTAAGAAAAATTAAAATAAGAAGATTTGAGAAAGAGAATTTAGCATATTAGTCATCTGGGTCACCATATAAGAAGGCATTATATACATCCAGCTAATGAAAACTCCCATCTTGGGGCAAGTGCAACCGTGAGTAAGCAATGCACTGTTACTAATTTGGCCACTGGAGCGAAACTCTCATGAAAATCAAAACCCTCTATTTGAGTATGGCCTTTTGCCACGAGCCTCACCTTGAAGCACTCAATACTTCCATCGGATTTGCGCTTAATCTTGAAGACCCATTTACATCCTCTAGGTGTCTTCCTGGGCAGCAATGGTTCTATGGGCTTTAATTTCTTCAGCCATCGCTTTGTTCCAATGGGCACCTTTAATGGCTTGTGAGTATGTTTACGGCTAGACCTCATTATCGAACGATGCAAGAAATGCCCTGTGTGAAGAAGAGAATTGTCCGAGATTTATTAAATGATGGAGAGGAGAGACCATACATGAAGAGCTTATGTCACAAGGTGAGGGGCGAGGGTCAATAGGAGAGATAGCAATGTTGCACACATAATCAAGAAATTGAGTAGGGGGCTTCAGTTCCCGAGCCGGCCGAACTTGAGGCTGTGATGGGGCTATAAATTGCAGGCTGTTGCTGTCATCGTGATTAGTAAGCTGAATTCCTTATTTTGTTCTGATGTAATCAGCCTCTGCCCCAACAGAATCAGGCGGCCCAATTTCTTGACTTGTTGCAATGGGCTCGGGCAACCCAATTTCTCTACCATTTGATCCAATAGAAGGGCTGGACATGCCCATATCAATTGAGGGCCTATCTCAACCACAGCAAGTATTTGTGACTTTGAGGCCGATCTGTGTGCAGGATATTCTCTTCCAGAAAAGGAAATCGATTTTCATAGAACATAGCATCCTGGGAAATAATCACTTGCTGTGACTCCAAATAAAAAACTTCGAAGCCTTTTGACCAAAAGGATATCCAATGAAAATACATTTCCAAGCCCGTTCACCGAACTTATCATGATTTCTCGGTTTCCAATGGATATAGTTAAGACAACCAAAAACCTTCAAAGCAATCATAATTAGGACCTTCCCAAATAATAATTCATAAGGGGTTTTTACTTAAAATCAATGGAAAGGGTGTGTAATTAATCAAAAGAGGTACTGTGACAACATACTCGCCCCAAAATTTAATTGAAAAATCAACCTAAAATATTAAGACGCGTGCCACATTAAGAATATGCCTAGGTTCTCTTTCGACCTTCCCATTTTATTGAAGTGTGTGGACACAAGATGTTTAATGTATATGAGATGTTAAGCTGATAAATAATGATATTTAATCTTTTTATAAGTTAATAATTTTTTTTTATTTAATCGCGATGGTATTGTATGTCTCAACACTTACTCTCACGTGTCAACGTGGTTTATGTATAATTCTATAGCAGGATAAAATTGGCTAGCTGGCTTTATTAGAAGTGAATTCCAATCCATTATCACTCCCAATAATTTTAATCAATTTTCCAAATTTCTCCTTCAACAAAATTAAAAGAAATATATGGCCTCCAAAGATCACGGTGTATTAAATCAAAAGTTTCAAGAGCTGTATTATTATTATTATTATTATTATTATTATTATTATCCGAGAACGGATTTCTAGTATGCTTGGCTCGCTAACAAATATTGCAAAAATGACTACCTTTATTGTGTTCGATAACTTGAGGCAAACATTTCATCACAGTCGGTGATGGATGGCCTAGACAACGATGCCATAGCTCTTTATTCGAAATTCTCACAATAAGAGAAACTAATCCAGATGCCACTGCTCGTAGTTGATAGACTCCCCCCATGACTCACCCGCACCAATTAGCATACTCGAGGTGAGGTCCTATAAGAGACAAAAATCGGGAAAATTTGTCACCGAGCACTTCATGTCATCCGTGAGTCAACCAACTAAAATTAGATTATAAGTGAATTTTAGAACAAATAATACTCTTCTTAAAATAAAATCTGAGCCTAATTGAATTTGTCCTTCCGTATTAGCACATGCCACCTTCCCACTGGGTAAGGTGATTGAAAATGGCTTATACAACCTCTATCTTCTTTCAGTCAATCTCCAATTTTCTATCTTGTCTCAATGCACCACCTGTCACAATAATCCAATTTATCTCATTATTTAAAATAGTCGAACCTGACAAGTTCTCCGTAGTTCCCTTTAGCTTATTAACGAATGTTAATAATTCTTGATATTTCTCACCGGAAAGGCTACGAATTGCTGAATTGATCGGGGCTATGAGGGGCTGCTCCTGCTTTGCCTGCTGAGTAAGAACATTGTTCGTATTGGAATGGGTCGCTGCTGTTGTTGCTGGGCACGTAGCTCAATGGCCGTGTGTCTCTCTCCCCCAAGCTGAATTTCCTTCATCTCTAATTCCAGAGAATGTCGCAGCCACAATTCTGTGTGACATTGATGTCTATTCCTCCTTCGAACAGAAAATCTTGGTGTCCAGTATCGTCCTCAAAATGGACGAGGTCAAAATTGCACCTGGGCTATCCAAGGGCACAAGGTAGAGTGGCTAATCGATTGGCTTCTTCACAGTCGATTTCGCCTTGTCAGCTCAGGGATAAAGATTCGGATCATTGACCCTCCAGCTCTAATACCAGGTCAAATTGCCCAAACAATGGGCAATTCTTGTTTATTGTTTCTTGAAGACAACTACATAAATATAGTACAAGGAGCAAATATATTTGAAAAGCATCCTAGTTATATATATGTCTAGTAAATTTTTTTATATTGATAGTGTTTAAGGTTGTATCAGCTTATTAATTTACCAATAGTATATTATATAAGTAAGTATATGTAATAATTATAGAAAATGATATATAGTAAATATGGAAGATATCCCCAGATTGTGCAATATCTCCGATACCCTCCCCCCATAGATGCGGCGGAGATCTTACCTAAGCAAGAGGCGGCTGGATGCTACCCCCCAACTCCTTCTCCCTTTTGACTTCCTCCTCGTTCTTTCTCCAATAGATTTTGGGTAATCAGTTTTCTAATGAGTTTATATACGTTTTTTGAGAAATCCGTTGGTTTATGTGGGTTTGATAGGATTCAACATGTAAATGAAATAAATAATAAACTTGACCGATTCTCAGTTAAACCAATTAATCTAATATGATTTTAAAAGTTATGTTCTAAATTATATAGAAGTGAATTACAAACAATTAAAGCACATGGTCGGAGGAGTTTTTATGAGGAAAACTTAGAATGACACCAAAGGCGGAAGAGAACAAAAAAAACTTAAAGAAGCAAAATCCCAATTACTTTATATGCTTATATATCAAATGCCATATAAATAAAAATTTAAATAAATAATCTCAACTAGAAAAATTCTTTAGACGGCTTAATTAATTAATTTGTCGAGGTGACGTATGATGATTGAGTTTTCTGAATAAAACATTAATCGGTGTAAAACTTTAATATTTAATGAGTCGATAATTTCCAACTCTAATTAATCAGAGAATCAATTGAATCTTTGTAGATTGAACATAGTTATTTAAACCGGACTGAGTCAGCTGGTTCGATAAAAAACAGGCACCTTCCCGGTTCAGTTTCATCATTCATGCCATCTACCATTTGACTCCGGCCCAACCTACTAAAACCGACCAGTTCATTAAGAATTCAGTGAACCCATAAAAGCCGGCGGTTGAACCGGCCACGTAAAAACATAAAAAGGAAAAAGGTTAATTCGTTCACGTCAACTCGTTAATCCCCTCCTGGAAACCCTAGCTTCAACAAAAGAAAGAAGTTTTCAATGATTCTCTCAGGACCTCTTGTTCAATCACCCGTCTCTCTTGAGTCAAAATCGAGCTTGTGTTCAAAGCTTCAATCTTCTTCTGTTCTTTTTCAGTGGCAGTCTTCCCACTCATTGATCTTATACAAGATGGAAAGGAAATGAGGTTCTCATGACTAAGGGAAAGAGACTCGAATGAAGAGGGTAAAGGTTATTGTCTTTAAAGACATGGATTTCAGGCTTCTCGCAATTCAATTCTCTCATCCTCGCACTCGGCTAGGTTGACCAAGTCAATTAAAGTAGATAAATATACATAAGGGTTGTGTGACAGAAAACGAAAGATAATGAGAAAAGACATAGACAAAAGGTAAAATAATGGAAGTACTATGGTAATATAGTAGAAAAAGTCCATAAAATATTTTAGGTTAAACTTTGGTGGACTTTTAAGCCCATGCAGAAAAGTTAAGTCATTAATGCACATGCAAGTGGCATATATATTTATTATCAATTTGATATTTATATTATTTCTTTTAAATATATGATTCAATTAATCAAATCTCAATTTAATATATGATTCTATAAATTTATATTTAATTAATTTTCAATTTAGTTCTAATTATGATGACATGGAATCATGTATACTGAAAAAAAAAGGTCAATTAATTTCTGAATTTCAAGTCAAATGGACGAACGCATGTTTTCTCCTTCGCTTTCACTTTCTGCCCATAGCAAAATCTGTCACCATATTCTCCTTTCAACGTGCTCAGCCTCGGAACGACGCCGACTGAGGTCCTTCTCTCTCTTTTACCTGCATCGCTGAGCTCCCGTCGTATCAATGGCAACCTCCGACGCCGACAGCCCCTCGGGACCTCAGGAGAAACGTCAGCAGTACGTCGTCGTGATGCGCCACGGCGACCGCATCGACAGCTTCGAGCCGCTGTGGGTTTCCACGGCGGCTCGTCCCTGGGACCCTCCACTCATCGAGGAGGGCCGGGTTCGCGCCTTCTGCGCCGGTAGGAAGATACGGACTCAGCTCGGCTTCCCGATCCACCGCGTCTTCGTTTCCCCGTTTCTCAGGTGCATACAGACGGCCGCCGAAGCGGTCTCCGCCCTCTGCGCCGTCGACGACGACCCAAATACCATCAGCTCAGACGGCGTCTCTATCGATCCTTCAAAGCTCAAGGTGAGTTTTAACCGCGTTTTGTACTCAAATTTAGCTCTATACTTTGATAATTTATGTCTCGACCAATCATATTTTCATCTGAAAATCGCTCTGGTCAAACAAACGAGTTCTACAAGCCTGTCTGCGTCCCGTGAGAGCTTCATCATGTTAATCTTTACTGTAATGTCTCCATCTGCCTTATGATGTATCGCTGAATTATTGGTGTTCCGGTTGTTGAATCTTGCTGTTGTTCATTGATTGGTTGATTAGTCCTGACGTGTCCACTGTCCTTGTCTGCTGTTGGCCAACATTTTAATTTTTCCGGAGTCTATTACAAAGAAATTGTTCTTAGGAGAATTGCTGTCTTGGAATATGTTGCTATCTATTTCCACCATTAAATTCGTGGTTGTAAGTTCTGAGTTTGGGTTGTAGCAGGAAAAGTCTCTGAGGAAATATTTGTGGATGCACCTTGTGCTTAAATTCATGTCATTTGACGCAAGCTGCCGAGTGTCTATGAGAAATGTTACCTTTGGCAAGTCTCAACCGTGATAATCATCAACATTAGTGCAGTTTAAACTAATGAAGTGTCTTTATGGAATCAGAGATTGGTTAACTTCATATGTAGACAGAGAACCTTTCCTTGTGTCATAGAATGGAGGTAATCTGTGAAGGAGTATTATTGCTCGAAAACCTATCATTCAAATCAGGATACCTTTCCGGCAATTGACAATAAATGGATTCCTTTGAAGTCAAAGAAAAACTTCCAGATTTGATGGAGGGTTGTAAAGGAATGACACTTTCAACGGAAACCTGTCACCCCATATTACTCTAACAATCCATCCAAAATAAAGGCCTTAAATGTTGGTAATATTGGGAATAATTCTATTACAAGGCCAGCATGCTTGAAGGATTACGCTAGATTGAGTCTTTGTACTTTAGACAACAACATTGTGGAATGCAGTGAATTGCCTTTTTGTTCTAGGCTCTTTAAAACCTTTGTTTACACCGTTTCTGGATTACATGATTTAACACTAGTGTCTTATTCTGAGCTTGTTGTGGAAGTGTATATACAATGTGCATAATATTACAAACTTCTTGTTCATTTGAACGGTCACAGAGTACTGTCTTCATTTGGTAATTGAGTGTCTGCATCTATTATGGATTCTTTCCTACTTATTCAAATTGTAAATGTTGTGTCCAAGATAAAAGAGATACACAACTGCATAAAATCTATTTAAATAGTCACCTAATGGATGGAAAGAACATTAGTATAGAGTAAAAGAGATCCCTGTTTTAAAAACTGACTAGTTAGCTTGACTAGTCCCTGAGCCATTATCGCTATGCCAGTCCTTGTTCACCTAAGTTGGTCAACGTTAATTGGTTCTAATACTGTCCTGGTCTTCATTCAGCATTTTCATAGTAAATCACTTGTCGGAACTCTGCTGCTACTCCATTTCCCTTTAACAGTCCATCCAAAATAAAAGCCTTATGTTGGTAATATTGGGAATAATTTTATTACAAGATTAGCATACTTGAAGGATGACACTAAATTGAGTCTTGGTTCTTTAGAAAGGAACATTGTGGAACACTTTGAATTGCCTTTTTTGTTCTAGGTACTTTAAAGCCGTTGTTTTACACCATTTCTGGATATATAATTTAACAAGTGTCTTATTCTGAACTTGTTGGGGAAATGTATATACACATGCACATAATATTACAAACTTCCTGTTCGTTTGAACAGCTACAAAGTGTTGTATTCATATGGTAATTGGGTGTCTGTGTCTGTTATGGATTCTCTTTGCTTATTCAAATCAGGGATATTGTGCCCAAGAAAAAAAAGAAAAGAAAAGACACACCACCTCATAATATTTATTGTCACCTAATGGATGGAAAGATCATTAGTATAGAGTAAATAGTGATCACCTGTTATAAACTTTGACTAGGTAGCTTAACTTGGCCCTAGGCCATTACACTAAGCCAGTGCTCATTCATCTAAGTTGATAGGTGGTTCTAATACTGTCCTGAACTTCAGCATTTTCATAGTAAATCGATTGTTGGAACTCTCCAATTGTAACATATCTATGCTGCTAGTTTGATGGAACAATGGTAAAGCATGTGCTCTCTGGTACAGGCATAACATGATTCTAATGCTGTCCTAACTTGAGCATTTTCATACTAAGTCACTTTTTTGAACTCTCCAATTGTGACACATCTATACTACTATTTTGATGGAACAATGGCAAAGCATGTGCTGTCTGGTACTGGCACAGTATTTGATAATAAAATGAGTTGACGGAAACAGTTTTTGCATTCGATCATTGCCTCATGAGATATGATAAATGCTTTCCTCCAAAAGAAAAAAAAATCCATTTTTTTAATCATTCTATTGTGGTAATAAACTGGATGTTAGGATGATTATGCAAGCCAGTAAATCATTGCAATGCACCTTAGCTCAAAAAAAAAAAAACATTGGAATGCACACAATGTTAGTTTTAGTAGTTGTCACTAGATTGTTTTATTGAGTATCCTATAGTAAAAGATGAAAATTCCTGATCTGTACCTTTTGTTGGAAGTATTATTTCTAAAATAGGAAATACACTTTCTATTGAGTTTGCAAGAGTTTTGATGCTTAAGATACGTTGCAGGTCTCCATTGAATATGGGTTGTGTGAGATGTTAAACAGGGAAACCATCAGGATACCTCCGAAAGATGGGGATTGGGGTTTCAATATATCTGAACTTGAATCCATGTTGCCAAAGGGAACTGTTGATGACAAAGATGAACAAGTCTATAAAGAGGTAGTTTTTTTACCTTTGTTCCTGTAGTGTCTGGTATATGTTGTTGTGCATACGGTTTGCAGAGTTTCAATATGCTAACTTATCCCTTGCGACATTAGATGCCACAGTGGGAAGAGACTGTCTTTGGAGCCAGAAGCAGATACGCAGAAATCATTAAGGCCCTTGCTGATAAACATCCGTCAGAAAATTTGCTGCTTGTCACACATGGTGAGTGCCCTTTCCTCACCAACCTTTTAAGTTGAAACTGGCAACTTCAAATGTTTCAGTAATTAATTTGTTTCACAATTTCCCCTGCTTCGCAATAAACATGCCTTTACGTCAGACTATATTGCTCATGATATCCTTAACATAAAATTTATGCAACTTGTCTTAGTACATATGCCTATCATTCCCCATGTAAAGGAATCTTTGGATGTAGCCTTGATGAAATTACTTTTGATGCTCGTACAGGTGAAGGAGTTGGAGTTGCAGTTTCAGCATTCATGGAGGGCTCTACAGTTTATGAAGTTGATTTTTGTGCATTTGCTCAGCTAAGAAGGTCGATTTCTCAAGAAAACCCTTCATTTACTGCTGGACGCTTCGAGGTGCTGAATCCTGGACAATTTGGCATCAGATACTTGCCATCGAGCAGCTTTACTGACGGGTCCATATAGTATACATAAAATAAAAATGAGAACAATTTTATCCATTGGTCAGCCCTCAGAGCTGGAGCACCTCAGGTACCAAGCTAGCCTGTTAGGGTTTGATGATTGATACTTGTCTGACAGTCTGCCGGTATTCCAAACTCATTTGCAAGGACTTGCTTGTGCTCCGATCATTTCATTAGTAGGATCATAAATTCTTCTGCATGTAGTGCAGGACAAAGTCCTGGCTTTCTATACGCAGTTGCCATTTAGCAGCCCAAGAAGCTGCTTATAGATCTTGAAAGATTGCATCTATTGGAGTTATTTTAGTGAAGCTATCTATGCATTCTGCGTTTTGATTTGTTAAAGAGTTTAACTTAAAAATAAGCTTCGGAGATTTCATGAACCTGGATATTCTAAGAATTACACTTAATTAAATCAAGAAGATGTAGTGTAGTGTAGTGTAGTGTAGTGTAGTGTAGTGGTCAATTTCGGATCAAGATATATTTTTTGATTCCTCTACTTTTGCCTTCCTAAACCCGTTTCCTGTTTATAGGCCATCACCGCCCACAACCCCGCCCCAAGCCCATCAGAAAAAAAGAAAAGAAAAGAAAGAATAATAAACCTGTATCAAACTTGACTTTCCCCAGAAAATGCTGTTCAACCATCGAAATGTTGGATACTTTAGGTAGTAAATTCGACTGTTGCTACATGAGAATTGACGTGTTCATTGAATCTGAAGATTCAGGGCGGCTGTGACAAGAACCGTCAGGTATAAATTTTCAACTGGTAAGATACTAAAAATGGTCATATGGAACCCCTTAGTGAATGTTTTCACGCCGTCACAGTTGTAATACCAGGATCCATAAACTTGCAGAAAAGGGATTGTATGGGAGTCACGATTGGCGCGGGAGGGTTGATCTCTCCTTTCCCCTGTACAGCTGTTGGCCTCTTATACATGTCTCACGGGTGATTATTAGTGAATAGGGTTAACAACGGTTGATAGCTCTTGGCGTTTCTTAGCTCGGGCAGGACTTGGGTTGACTTCACGTTGGACCTATAATTTGAACGCGTATCACTAGCCCCCGCTCCAAGAATCTCGTGAGATTGCGGCAATAGACATGTTTTGTTATGGTTCACCATGGGTTTTGAACTCAATATAAGATTTGATAGGAGTAAACTAATTAGTCGTTAGAGGCAATAAAACTTCTTTAATGTGCTATTATCTTCTGGCCTTAATGACATGTCACCAATGATAAATTAGCTGTTATAACCAATATTGACATGTTAAGGGAGGATGAGAAATACACGCAGGAGGACCTAAATTCCAAGGCCTTCCATCTCCGTTTGGCATGGCGTTTTGCTTCTGTTTCATGTTAATTTTACATATTCGACTCTAACCTAATTATCGGAGAGGGAAATTGAGATTTTTCTCCCAATTTTCCCCTTCTGCAGGTTGTCAGAATGGCGACAAGTATTTCACCCGAGAATTTCAACCCTCTCAAGATTCAAGCGCACCCCTTCTCTTGACAGAGGGGAGTGAATAAAAATCCGGGGATTAAAAATAGAGGTACTTCCACCGAACGGTGGAAGAGCCGCCCCTACAAATCAGGGTGACTGGAAACCGAGAAGGGGTGGAGACGAGCAGAAAATCACAAGAAAGCACACAGAATTACTATTTCATCCCTACGTACTGCACCATAGATCCCCAGAGGAAGAATCTAGCTGGAGTCTCACTCGCTTTACGATTGTCAAACTCGGATCCCGATTGTGACAGGTTCAACCCAAGCTCTTGTACTAGTCGAAAATACAAAAGAAAGTTCGATTTGAGTCAAAATGCTGCCCCGACCAATGAGATAAATCCCTCATGCCAATAAATGACTCTGTATACCCTTTTTTTTTTTTTAATCTTTTCATTGCCTGTGTAAGTTAACTCCAGGAACTTTCTAAGTCAGGCTTAGATCAAATGAGATGAGCCAACGTAAGTCAGGCTAAGATCATCGTGCTATTCACATGCCCTCCGATGGGGCATGCAACTCCTGAGGTGAGACTCCGATACTCTTTTCCTTGAATCCATTATGTGACTCCTGACTATTTACCAATCAACTTAGGCATGCAAAAATTGAAAATTTTTAAATGAGGAGTCTTCATATTACATTTTGATTATTTTTAAACAGATACCATGTTTTCCCATGTCGAATATAAAACTCGAGAAGCGACTAGGTTCCACTGACTAGGTCCTCTTGCTGCATTTTACAATAAGCCATCACACAAAAAGAAATTTCTCCAAGTGGGTCCAGTCCTGCGCATACCCATACGCATGTTCTGTGGAGGTGTGCTTCAAGTTTCCTGTAAGTTCCTTAACTGACTGCCCGTTTAGGTCAAGTCACTATGTTCACATACTCTTAGAGGTTTGCTCCGTAGCCAAGAGTGCTAACTCATGCGTTGGAAGAGGTTCCTTAAGATCAAATCCTTAATGGTAATGCTAAACAAGAGTGAAATGTGAAGTGGTCATCAAAGTTCAGAACATTGGTCGCCTACGGGACTCAATCAAGACAAATAATACAAGATCCTGATCTCGTTTCCCACGTAAAGTATATATGAACCCAATAACATTATGTGATGTGTAGCAGTTCAAACTAAAGATCTCTCTCTTCAATATAAATGATACAGTGATATAAGAATTTTTATTCAAATAGGAATTAATTATGATCCAATAAACTTTTGGAGACCTATTGTAGAAGATTGGGTACCTATTGTGTAGAAGAAAGGAAAGAAAAAAGCATGTAAGTGTATGTATTGTGGAATGTAGTAAATGGTGAGTATAGTATCATTCTCACGAGAAATTTAGTTCACTAAGTACTAATTCATTACACTTAAAACGAAGCCATACCAATTCAATATTGAGGGAGTGTAGGAATTCAAAAATAAAAGAAAATAATAAAAGCAAATACATGAAATTCAATCAATGCAAATGAGATTTAGGGTTCACAACTTCATTTTGTCCTAGACTTGATCTGGTTTTTGCTCCTAATGCAAATAATCTAGAATAATGCTATCCTAAAGTTCTAAATGCACTTAACCCACCTCTTGATACAACTAAGATGAATTACTAGAATAACGCTATCCTACAATCTATCCTTAGATTAATTGACATTAAAGAACTAAATTAATCTACTAACTTTAATGTGAATACCTAGGGTTATTATCTCTCTCTAGATGCTCATCACAAATTACCTCACCTCTTGATACAAGTAAACTTAGGTTATGCTAACTTAGGTGTGCAGATAAATTTCACCCCTATATTCATTACCTACTCATACATCAATCTAATTATTGGCCAAGTAATTAGAATGCATAAAGGACAAGAATAGCACAAGCTAATTTGTAATCTCAATTGAATTTCAAAAGAGTTCAACACAAAAATCAAAACATTGGACCGTGATCCATTGATCCTCCTATGAAAGGAAATATAGTTCAACATAATGACATAAAAAACACCAAGAACCAATGAAGAAAACATGATAAAACCAGCAAGAGAATGAGAATAGAGCAAACATGGTGAAGTCATCTTGAAGTCTCTCAATTGGTTGAGTTGGACCATTAGAATCACATCCAATCTTTTCTCTGCAATAGCAACACTTCTTTGAACTTATAGCATTCAATCTTGTCAAAATTGATGCCTAACAGAATATATGGTGTATTATGACCTTCTACCATTAGGGTATGCTGAAATATACTCAAACATACTATCAAACTTATGAAATGTCATGTTTAAGATGTTGGGGAGTGCAAATATTCGG
Source organism: Sonneratia caseolaris (assembly GCA_900006705.1). Lineage (NCBI taxonomy): Eukaryota > Viridiplantae > Streptophyta > Magnoliopsida > Myrtales > Lythraceae > Sonneratia > Sonneratia caseolaris. The sequence goes on from CXYZ01003032.1 coordinate 58,802, forward strand.
TCAAAGGTTTAAGGGAAACAAAACACGTCAAATTGGAAAATGTTTACAATTTGTGCAGAGAGAGCCTACAATCTTAGGCCGTGGCCTAAGATTTTTCCATAAATGACTTTGTTCTTTGTTGTTCTAGTAGATCATGGGGAGGATTGGGGCCCTAGGCTGCTATATATCATCAAGCCTTAGTTGGGCTCCTCCCAGTGGCATATGCTTCCTTTGGGCTGAAGGAGTGCTTGGGTTGTGGCCTTTCTTGGTCTAGATTATGGATTCTAGCCTAATGTTGAATTTGCAAGGGTGGGCCGCAACCCTAGACCACAGCCTATGTCACGGGGCCGATGCGGAACACAAATTTTTCGCACCCTACTAGGCGTCGACACACCACTTGCCGACCAGCCACACACACTCACCGCGCGTACCGTCAAGGCCAAACGATCAGGGAACCAAAGAAGCAACACCAAGTGACACAAGAACACAATTGGGAAAACGCAACTCGTATTCACATCTATTA
>CXYZ01003032.1:59828-71062 GCA_900006705.1 Sonneratia caseolaris
TTCACCGACTTGTGCATTGTGGCACTCCCTTGCCACAATCTGGTCCCTTGGCACACTGCCAAGTCTTTGGTCGACCATCCTCTTCACAAGTGCCTTTGTGCACACTTGTGTGACCATCTTCACCCTTGCCCACTTCATGGACTTGCAATCCTTTCCACACCAAGCACCTGGTTGCCCGCGCATCCTTGCGTGCAGGCTTATGCGCCACCACTGCCCACGAGGTTCGGCCTGTGGTACGCATTCTCCGGGGCTAGAGCTCAGGGGTCTAACAGCCTATGTCCATGTCTTACGTAGTCCTCATTCCTTCCTTTATAACTTACCGTTTCAACTACGATTTGTGTTATACTTGTTCCGTTGGAATTCTAACTCGGTAAACTTTCTAATGACAAGCCATTTCAAATATCGGAGGCTCGTGCAAAATTCAGATGAAGTGGTTGGATAGAGTATAAACTCCTTTTCTTCTTTACCTAGACTCACATTGATGCAATTTGTTTACAATTCATATCAATAAAACTATAAGGAGTCATCGACCTTAACAGATTGAGGTGGTCAAGCTCTGACCATACTGTCAATGGTGTGGTGCGGCTTAATCCTCTCTCCCATTCGTTTGACACCATCCAATATCCACAGAGCGAGACAGATCATTTCTGTGGCTTAAATAGAGCTGCAGCCCCTCGTAAGTGAGTAGGATATCAAATTGGAGATACAGATTTAGTGAGGAAATCTTTATTTAGTATATCAATACGTACATATATATATGTATGTATATATCAAGGAAATCTTTAACGGTCCTAGTTTACAAACAAAAATAAAATAAGATTCTTTTGCTAAGCTCTTTTTTGGTGAACCCTTTTTTATCAATTAAAAATAAAATAAAATATTATTAAATGCAAACATATGTAGTAAGATGAAATTTAAGATTCTCTCATTTAATTTGTTGATTTTATGTCTAATGGTGATTCCTATTTTTCTCTTGAATGTTTTTTAACAATGGAATCCTCTCAATTAAGGAGTGAATCTATTTGCTTGGATTATTATCTAATGTCAATCTCTTTAGATACCTTTCCCTACCCCCTATTCTATCTATTAATTAAAGTCATAAGTAATTGTAAATTTTGTTAAACGATGGTCTTTATAGAAAAACATATATGGATAAAAAAAAACAATAAATCCAAACGTCCACTTCATACAAGTAGATACAATTAACTTATGATTCTCAATATATGCTGACATGGCCTTTCTCTGTTACAATGATGATGCTCTTTTGGTCAAAACTCTCGAATTCTAATCAAAGTTTTGAAATGTCAATCGAGCCGAAAGGATCAAAATCCAAGATGAAGCAATCCTCTATCTCCTCAAAGTGGTTAATATCTTCTTTCCTCTTTGTGCATGATACTATAGATTTGGGTTTTGTTTTCAGTTTCGTCATCTGATGAAGATTGTTCCAATATCTAATGTCACTATTCCGCAAAAGGATTGATTTTTTTCGATTTCTCGATGGTCTGAGATTGGCTATAGTAATATTTAGTATATTAATACATACACACACATATATATATATCAAGGAAAACTTTAACGGACCTAATTTACAAACAAAAACCAAATCAGATTTCTTTGCTAAAATCTTTTTTGGTGAACCTTTTTTTATCAATTAAAAATGAAATAAAATTTTATTAAATGCGAACCTATGTAGTAAGATGAAATCTAAGAAACTTTCATTTAATTTGTTGATTTTTTACCTAATAGTGATGTTTTTTTTTCTTGAATGCTTTTGAACGATGGAATCCCTTTGATTAAGGAGTGAACATATTTGCTTAGATTATTATCTAATGTCAATATCTTTAGATACCTTTCCTTACCTCCTATTTTATCTCCAAACTAAAACTATAAGCAATTGTAGGTTTTGTTAGACTATGGTCCTTATAAAAAAAGTTCTTTTTTCTATGCAAAATAAATTTACTAGTGATGTTTAGTGTTAGGACAATTTTGGTGGTGCCTAACAAAAACTTAAATGAAATATTAATATTTAATTTCTCAAAATTTACAAGGGTTCAATAATCAAATAAATTCTTTTAGCTGAAAAATGGGAACAAGTTCAAAAAAAATCATGTATTTTGGGAGAACTATATACGCTAAAATCTTGATATTTTATTGCGTAACGCTTTCTTTTATTTTTTAATTTTCCAAGTCCAATTAATTATATATAATTTTTTTTTGAATTTTGGAAAACATGATTTTAAATTTTTCTAATGAAAATCATCAGTCTACGGCTTGCTTGGTGATTCACTACAAGAAAACTTGATAGACTCGATAATTTTGTCCATGTTATTGAATCATATTGTCACAATAGCCACAAACCTGTTGTCCATGCGCATGCTGTGGACATAGAATATAACTCACAAATACATGAAACAGGAAGTTAGCAACTACATTAATAAAACCGAGAGTGAGAGAGAAAGGATCACACATTTTATTTTCTTCTTAAAAGTCGTATCGTGAACAAGGACTTCATACGGTGACTTAGGCCTACCTTGATGCATACTACATAGATATAGAGCAATTGACAAATATCAGAGGTTACAATGCAATTTTTCGGAGAAGATGGCATGCCAATTGACAAGAAAATAGATTTATATTTCAAGCTATATTAAGATAGAAATTGAAGTTTGTAATTCCATGCTATTTCTAATTTGGAACACGATCCAATTCACTCCTAAAATATGACATTTATACAAAGCTAAATAGGGAAAATAGTGGTGCAACTGACTCCTTGAGCGATGATAATTAGGGTTTCTAAATAATGGGACGACTATGATATCCACACAGTTTGACCTCTCTCGAGAAGGCTTCATCAAATTGCCTTTTCTAGAATCTCATCGAACGCAGCCACGAACCAGGAGTAAGACTATCATACCACAACTATGTTTCTCGCGGTCTCTTCTCCAGTTGCAGGGATGGCTTGGATTCAAAAATCTCCAATAGGTCTGCCTTGATCTCCCCTCTCGATAATTCAATTGGGATTTTGAATTGCTTTTGAGCCTCAATCGTACGCTTCTTGTGACGTGGTTTCCTTGCTTTAGGGAGAACTGGGGCTGCACCCTCTGCAGTTATTCGAGAGTTCACTTGCTCCGTCTCCGTCTTCCTCCTTTTCAGCTTTAGTACAAACTTTGGCTTATTGGTCCCCAATTCTACTTCTAGCTTCGAAACAGATGGATTAGTGGCACAAGCTTTTTGCTGATCAACCTCGCACATTAGGGTATCTGTGTTGACTGTGGTAGTGGCGCAGCTCTCCTGAATTGGGGAAGGAAGTTGCTGGGCATTGTTAGATGGTGTCGGGGCCATCTCAATCCTCTCTCCCACCCCTTTTGATTTGATGCTCTCCAATTTCCACAGAGTGAGAAGGATTGTTTCTGTGCCTTTTATATTGAACTGCAGCACCTCAGTTTATGAGGGAGGAGGATATCAAATTGAAGATGAGATTCAGTGAGGATTTACCGAGGAGATCTTATTTTATATAGTTATATCCAATAAACTTACTTTTCAAATAAATATCAAACGAGACTTTCTTTTAGTAAAATCTTTACTCGCAAAGTGGGTTTTTTTTGGTTGAGTTGAAAATAAAATTTTGTAGAGGATGCGACCCAAATTTTATAAACACAAGTTTACAACCCTAACAAGGGTATAGATTAATAGTAAATATATGTAACGAGATAAAATTAAAATATGTATATACCTATTTTTTCGGCTAAAAAAATCTCATTTTATTTGATCACTATATATCTAACGAGTGAATTTTTTTTTATGAATGCTTTGGAATATCGGAACCCTCTTGGTTAAGGAACAAATTTAGTCGTTCAAATTATTATATCTAATCTCAATCCTTTTCAATATATATCCAATTTCATATCCATACTCTCTATGACAGCCTGAAGGGAAAAGCATAGTCCTCAATAATTGTATCGTTTGTTTGTTAAACTATACATTCCTTGCAGTAAATACTCCCCTTGCCATGCCAAATAAATGACGACGTTTGTTTGGGTTGTTTGAAATAAAATTTAAATGGTCATCAATGATTAACTTATGTAATCCTAAGGGTTGAATGAAACATAATTTTATGCAAAATAAAAGAATGACGTTTATTTAGGTTGTAATATATATGTTGAAATTTTAATATTTTGTTGGAATAATATTTTTTTGACTCCCAGTCCAACTAATCATGTTTTATATTTATCAGAAAATTTTTGATAATAAATTTAATAGAGAAAAATCGGATTATGAAAGCAAAAATAGGATAATAGAGAAAATTTATAAAAAAATTTAAAATAAAAAATCATAATTTATATTTTAAAAGAAAATTATGATAATGGAAAGATGAACAAAGTTAAAAAGGATTGAATTTCATGAAATAATTGTGATTGGAATTTTTAATTAAAAAATATTGGATAATAACTTTCTTACTTGGTCGGAATTCGATTTGACGTTGTAATTAGCTGAAAGTGTAATATCAATCTTCAACATTCTTTTATTGTCGTTAGCGTCCTATGATTAGCATTTTCATAGTGGCATATTTTTAGTCATTTTAATTGTTCCGTGCCTTTTATATTGAATTGCAGCGCCACAGCTTGTGAGGGAAGAGGATATCAAATTGAAGATAAGATTAAGTGAGGATTTACCGAGGAAATCTTATTTTATACAGTTACATCCAAAAATGCTACTTTTCAAATAAATATCACACAATACTTTTTTAGTAAAATTTTTACTCGCAAAGTGGTTTTTTCTGTCAAATTGAAAATAAAATTTTATAGAGGATGTAACCCAAATTTTATAAATCACAAATTGACAAACCTAACAAGGGTATAGGTTAATAGCAAATATATTTAATGAGATAAAATTAAAAAATATATATATATCTCAATTTTTTGGCCTAAAAATATTATTTTATTTGATCATTTTATATCTAGTAGGCATTTTTTTTCATGAATGCTTTTGAATAATGGAATCCTCTCGATTAAGGGATGAATTTAGTTGCTTAGATTATAATATCTAATCTCAATCCTTTCATATATATATCCATTTTGTATTCATACTCCCTATGCCAGTCTAAAGGTAAAAGCATAATTCTCAATAATTGTAGTTTTTGTTTGTTAAACCGTAAATTCCTTGCAGTAAAAGCTCCCTTTTGCCATGCAAAATAAAACAATGACGTTTGTTTGGATTGTTTGAAATAAAATTTAAATGGTCATCAACGATTAACTTATGTAATCTTAGCGGTTCAATCAAACAAAATTTTATGCAAAATAAGATGATGACATTTATTTAGGTTGTGGGGAAGCATATATGTTGAAATTTAATATTTTATTGGAATAGTGCTTTCTTTTTTAACTTCTAGTCTAACTAATCATGTTTTATATTTATAAGGAAAATTTTGTTAATAAATTTAATAGAGAAAAATCAGATTATGAAAGCATAAATTGGAAAATAGGGAAATTTTATAAAAAAATTAAAATAAAAAACAGAATTTATATTTTAATAGAAAAACATGATAATGGAAAGACGGAAAAAGTTATAAGAGGATTAAATTTAATGAAACAATTGTGATCAGAGTTTGTAATTAAAAAATATTAGATAATAACTTTCTTACTTGGTCGAAATTTGATTTGGCATTTTAATTAGTGGAAAGTTTAATATTAGTCTTCAATACTCTTTTATCATCATTTGCATCCTATGATAATCATTTCCATATTGGCATATTTTTAGTCGTTTTGATGTTAAAAAATTCTTGATGATACAGAAGAAATAGTAATAAAGTAGAGAAAATTAAAAAAAAAACTAATGAAAAGGTATTTGATGCAACCGTGTTTACATGATGGCACCAAATAAGAAAAATTAAGTGTGTGTCTTATTTTTTAAATTATTATACACCAATAATTTTTTTAATTATTGTCCTGTAATAATATCGCCCATAATATACTTTTTCATCCTAAAGGCAACGAGTATGAGTTTTCTTACTTTCAAGAGAAAGATCGGAAGAAGTAACATAGACACTGCCAAGTTTGACAATTTGGAGCACATAATCACATCAACAGAACTTCCTGATATCTTGAATCAGTGTGAGTTTTGGCAAACATTATCATCTTAATCTATCCATCGTCTCCTTACAATACCATATGTATTGTCCCATGTGCTCGGGGACTGGATGGCAATAATGCCCTGCCCACAAGGCCCGAACTGCTATGGGCCGGGTTTTACTTGCCCCATTGTGATCCCCACTTGGGGGAGCTTCCCCGAAGGTCGCCCGAATCCACGATGACCCTCACTAACTCTACTGTCTCATCCTTGACCATATACCAATTTATACAAGCCAATAAACCATTGAAACTTTGATTCCCAACATCTCAACCAAGTCTTACCAACTATACGAAATTTCATTAGAATCAAAATTCTAATCCCCACATTGATTCTCCGCTTTACCGGTTCTATGATATGTAAATGTCATTTTAATGAACCGAATCCATTCTATTCCAGTTTGGGGCTTTAAAATTCACAATTTCTTGTTTAGCTCCCTCATCAACTTCCACTTCATATCTCCTGTAGCATGGCAATGGCCGAAATGGCCAAACTCTGGAAGTTCCCAGTACTTGCATTGTGTGACTGTGTCACAAATGTAGCAATAGCATTGACAAGAACACATGATGATCAACAATACAATTATGATAGGCTCTAAAGTAACATCTCAAAAAGAAACTTAGGAATTACATATATTACATAATCAAATATATAGTATTAAAAAAATAATTTAAAAATATATATGATTTAAATGTAAAATAATAACAAATATTTATAATTTTTACTATAATTATTCTTAATGAAAGTGAAGCCCAATTCCATCATTATACTCTTCTTCTTCCCTCTCTTTTATTTCCCATCGATATGGTCCATAGGCAAAACTCATTTACTTTTCTTTGATATAACTAGTTTTTTCTTTAGAAAAAGGGGATGATCAGGCGATCGGGCTAGTATGACCTATCATTTTTAGGCCCGGTACGGCCAATAAAATTATTAGGCCATGCCGACTTGCCCCAATGATCCTAGGCCCTAGGCACAGTGTTATGGCCCAGGTCACGCCAAGATTTGCTAGCTCCTCTCATGAGCACGCTTGTATTTTGGTCTGTAATGGAGAAGCACGAGGGGTCCTACGGATGACATAGCGGTAGAAATATTCGCCAGCTGTATGTGTGGAGGAGAGTAGGATTTTTGGACAATAAGGTTATAATTAAAATTTTAATAAATTGTAAAGAGTAAAAGAGTAACAATTATATAGGGTTTTATTGAAAACTTAACTAATTTAACGTCATTATCCTAGTTAAGTCTGCGTCTGATTTCCGTCACTATTCATTGATATAAAAAGTTTTTGGTGAGGAATGACAAATGTTGGATTGAATCAGTGGCTAAAGAAATTGAAGGACTCTTAATGTCTGCCCATAAATTTAAGGACTAAAAGGACGGTTTTCTACCATATGTGCATGTTGGGAGTACAAAATTAAATATGAAAATGGAAAGAGAGAAATACTAGACAGGAAATACTTCGGAGAATTGAGAGAACAAGATCACATATTTCCTTTTTCTGCTTAGAGTTATATAACAAGCAAGGATTTCTTACCGTGGCTTAGGGTCACCAAGGTCCATGGCATGTAGATATGGAGCTGACATCATTTATTGAAGCTCATAATAGAATTTCTTGCAGCAGATAAAGCACCAAAAAAAATCATACTGATCACTATTCAAAAACTAATTTTAACACACTCATATAAAATAAAATTAATTGGAGTTTTTCATTCTGCTCAGAGTCGATTCCATTTTCGATTCTTGAATACGAACCACAGCAGCTCCTAAAATATGACGCTGAACAAGTTGAAAGAGAAGACGAAAGTGCTGTGACTGTGACACCCTGAAGGATGATAGATTAGGGTCATCAAGTAGTTTTTCCTGTGATGGTTAATGACTTTGCTACTTGACACTGAATCTCATCGAACGCAGGCACGAGCCAGGAGTGATACTATCGATCGCCGCTTGAACTGCTCGTGGTCTTCTGCTCAATCGCCCAGGTGGCTTTGGTCCAAAAATCTCGGACAAATCCGCCATCACCTCCTCCGGCGATAAGGCAACTGAAAATTTGAACCACTTTCTAGCCTCAATCTGCTGCTTCCTCTGACTCGGTTTCCTCGCTTTGGGGAGAAGTTGGGCTTCATTCTCTGCCATTTTCTGGGACGACACTTGCTCCCTCTCCATCTTCACTACAATCTTCCGAACACCAACCCCTGATTGCTCTTCCGGCTTTGAGTCTGATGGAGCAGTGGCACAAGACTTCAGCAGTTTGACCTCGCTTGTTAGGGTATCTCCGAGGATAGTCACAGCAGCGCAGTTTTTCTGAAATGGGGAAGGAAGTTGTTGGTCTTCGTTAGATGCAGTCAGGGCCATCTCAATCCTCTCTCCCATTCATTTGACACCGTCCAATATCCGTAGAGCGAGACAGATCGTTTCTGTGACTTAAATAGAGCTGCAGCCCTTCATAAGTCAGGAGGAAATCAAATTAATACGTACATATATATATATACATGTATGTATATCAAGGAGATCTTTAACTATCCTAATTTATAAACAAAAAAACAAAATAAGATTCTTTTGCTAAGATGTTTTTGGTGAACCCTTTTTTATCAATTAAAAATAAAATAAAATATTATTAAATGCAAACATATGTAGTAAGATGAAATTTAAGATACTCTCATTTAATTTGTTGATTTTATATCTAATGGTGATCCCTATTTTTTTGTTGATTGTTTTTGAACAATGGAATCCTCTCAATTAAGGAGTGAATTTGTTTGCATAGATTATTATCTAATGTCAATCTATGTAGATATCTTTCCCTACCCCCAATTCTATCTATCAACTAATATCATAAATAATTGAAAATTTTGTTAAACGATAGTACTTATAGAAAAAGCTCTTTTTTCAGTGTAAAATAAGTCAATTGGTGATGTTTAGTGGTAGGACAATTTAGGTGGTGCTTAACAAAAAATTAAATGAAATATTAATGTTAAATTTCTCGAAATTTATAAGGGTTCAATGATCAAATAAATTCTTTTGGCAGAAACAAAGAACAAATGCACAAAAATAAGAGCAAAATCTTCTATTTTGGGTGAACTATATATGCTGAAATGTTGATATTTTAATGGCATAATGCTTTCTTTCATATTTTAATTTTCCTTGTCCAATTAATTATACATAATTTTGGAAAATATATTTTAATTTTTCTAATGAAAATCATCAACCTACGGCTTGCTATGTGATTCACTACAGGAAAACTTGGTAGACCTGATGGTTCTATTCATGTTATTGAATCATATTGTCACATATCCACAGACCTGTTATCTATGCACTCGATGTGGACATAGAATATACCTCACAATTACAGGAAAGATGAAGTTAGCAACTGCATTAATGAGAGAGGGTCACAAATTTCATTTTCTTCTTAAATGTTGTATTGTGAACAAGGACTTCATATAGTGACTTAGGTCCACCTCGATCCATACTACGTAGATATAGAGCAGACGACAAATATTAAAGGTCATAGTGGAATTTCTCGGAGATGGTATGCCAAGTAAAAAGAAAATCGATTTATATTTCAAGATATATAAAGATAAGAACTGAAACTTGTAATTCCATGCTATTTCTAATTCTAAAACATGATTTGGTTCACTCCTAAAATATGATATTTATACAAGCTAGAAAGGGAAAATAGTGGCGCAACTGACTCCCTGAATGATGGTAATTAGGGTTATCGAACAACTAGACGACTAATGATATCCACACGGTTTGAACTTTCTCTTGAGAAGGCATCATCAAATTACCTTTTCGTAGAATCTCATCGAACACAACCATGAACCAGGAGTAAGACTATCATACAACAACTGTGTTTTTCATAGTCTCTTTTTCAGTTATGGGCGTGGCTTGGATTCAAAAATCTCCAATAGGTCTACCTTAATCTCGTCTCTTGACAATTCAATTGGGATTTTGAACTGCTTTCGAGGCTCAGTTGTATGCTTCCTCTGACTTGGTTTCCTCACCTCAAGGAGAACTAGGGCTTCATCCTCTGCAGTTATCCGAGTGTTCACTTGCTCCGTCTCCATCTTCCTCCTTTTTAGCTTCAATACAATTTTTGGCTTAGTGGTCCCCTGTTCCTCTATTGGCCTTGAAACATACGGATTAGTGGCACAAGCATTTGACTAGGCAGTATCACACATTAGGGTATCTATGGGGACTCTGGCAACGGTAGAGCTCTCCTAAACTGGGCAAGGAAGTTGTTGGGCATTGTTAGATAGTGTCAGGGCCATCTCAATCCTTTCCCCCATCCCTCCCACTTTTGATTTGACCCTCTCCAATTTCCACAAAGTGAGAAGGATTGTTTTTGGGACTTTAATATTGAACTACAACACCTCAACTTATGAAGGAGGAGGATATCAAATTAAAGATGAGATTCAGTGAGGATTTACCTAGGAAATCTTATTTTATACAATTATATCCAAAAATCATACTTTTCAAACAAAGATCAAACAAGACTTTTTCAATAAATTCTTTACTTGCAAGGTGGGTTTTCTTTTTGTCGATTTGAAAAGAAAAGTTTACAGGGGATGTGGCCCACATTTTATAAATCACAAATTTACAACCCTAACAAGGGTATAGATTAACAGCAAGTATATGCAATAAGATAAAATTAAAATATATATATCTCTTTTTTGGCCTAAAAAATCTCATTTTATTTAATAATTCCATATCTACTAGGTGATTTTTTTTCATGAATGCATTTGAATAATGGAATCTACTCAATTATGGAGCTAATTTAGTCACTTATATTATTATATCTAATCTCAATCCTTTTCTATATATATTCAATTCTACATCCATACTATATGACAACCTAAAGGGAAAAGCATAGACCACAATAATTGTAGCTTTTGTTTGTTAAACCATATTTTTTTTTTGTAGTAAAAGTTCCCTTTTGCCATTCAAATTAAAATGACGACATTTATTTGGGTTGTTTGAAATAAATTTTAAATGGTCATCAATGATTCACTTATGTAGTCCTAAGGTTCAATCAATCAAAATTTTAAGTAAAATAAAATGATGATGTTTATTTAGGTTGTGGGGAAGTATATATGTTGAAATTTTAATATTTT
>CXYZ01003032.1:71200-104942 GCA_900006705.1 Sonneratia caseolaris
ATAATAAATTTAATAGAGAAAAATCGGATTATGAAAGCAAAAATAGGAAAATGGGGAAATTTTAAAATAAAAAACAGAATTTATATTTTAGAAGAAGAAAATGACAATGGAAAGATGGAAAAAGTTCAAAAGGATTAAATTTTATGAAACAATTGCGATCGAAATTTTTAATTAAAAATATTAGATAATAATTTTCTTACTTGGTTGAAAATTGATTTGATGTTGTAATTAGCGGAAAGTGTAATATTAGTTTTCCACACTCTTTATCATCATTTGCATCCTATGATCAACATTTTTATAGTGGCATATTTTTAGTCATTGTAATGTTAAAATGTTTTTATGATAAGGAAGAAATAGTAATAAAGTAGAAAAAAATTAAAAAAATTAAAACCAATGAGAACTTTTTTTTATGCAACAGTGTTTACATGATGACACCACACAATAAAAATTGTGTCATATTTTTTAAATTATGAAATACTAATATTTTTTCATTATTATCATATGATAATATCATCATAATATACTTTTTCATCTCAAAGGCAATGCGTATGATTTTTCTTATTTTGAATAGGGAGATCAAACCAAGTAGCAAAGAGTCTGCCAAGATTGACAATTTGGAGCACACAATCCCATCAACAGAACTTCCTGAAATCTTGGATCGATGTCAGTTCAAGCAAATGTTATCATCTTAATCCACCCATCACCTTCTTACAATACCGTATGTATTGTCCCTTGTGCTTGAGGGTATGGATGGCAATAATGTCCTGCCCCACAAGACCTAAACTGCTATGGGTCGTTGCTCCATTACCACCCATACACAATTTCATCATAATCAAAATTCTAATTCCCACGTTGATTCTTTGGTTTACTATTTCTATGATATGTAAATACCATTCTAATGAACCAAATCCATCCCATTTCCGTTTGGGGCTTTAAACTTCACAGTTTCTCATTTAGCTCCCTCCCCAACTTCCACTTCTTATCTCTTGTGGCATGGCCATGGCTGAACTCTGGAAGTTCCTAGGACTTGCGTGGTGCGACTATGTCACAAATATAGCAAAAGCACTGACAAGAACAACACATGATGATCAGCAGCACAATTATGATAGGCTCCAAAGTGACAGGTCAAAAAGAAAAATCTTTCTATATCCTTTCGATAATTAGAGAAAAATTAAGGCCCTTTTGCTAAAAGAAGACCCCAAGTCTGTGGAGGACTAATTACTGAGAGCATTAATAGCTCTTACCTTGTGGCAAGAGTTCATATGGGGGTGTTATTGTGAAGGGGTAATTTTGGCACAGCTGCCTTGATCGCTTAAGCCTAGGGTGATGGGACTGAACATGCCATTTACTATATGAGTAGGAAATTCAATGACTATGAATTGCAGTACTCTCCAATGGAGAGAACTTGTGCATCCCTCATTTGGGTGACATGAAAGATGCACCATTACCTGCTAAGCAATAAGACTATTGTGATCTCCAAGCTAAACTCACTCTAGTAGCTGTTGGCGAAACTAGCCTTGGTTGGGAAGTTAGCTCGATGGCTATTGTTGTTGTTCAAGCTACACTTGTAATATGTGATAAAGAAGTCAGTGAAAGGTAGGATCATTATTGGGTATCTAGTTGATCACTCTATTAATGTTAAACTTGAAGCTGAGTACAAGTTCTACAATGAACACTTGGTATTGATTGAGGCCATTGAGGTTTAGGAGATGTATTTTGATGGTGTTGCCAATAATAGTGGCAGAGGAACAGGAGTAGTTCTCATCACCCTTGATGGTGTACACTTACCACTGGCTTTAATTAGAATTCTCATCAATGAACAATGCTATGGAATATGAAGCATTACTCTTCGCCTTAAGTTTGAAGCCAAATTGGACGATTTCCTAAGTGGATATGGGGTCTAGCACCACTGCTCTTCACCTTACAGACCATAGATAAGTGAGGCAATTGAAACCGCCAACAAGAATGTAGAGAAGGGGTAGTCAAAATTATCTATATTTTTCAGCTAAAATTTTATATAAGACAATATATTCAAATTACTTAAAAACTCTCTCCCCCTTTCCATTCCCCTCGTATATTCAAATAAGGTGAAATTTTCACCTTTATTCCCCACTCCCCTTCCCCTCCGTTTTCTCTCTTTAACCACAATCCAAATGAGAATGATTTGTGTTTTGATTTAAATTATTGAATTGTTCTATTTTATTATAGTATTTTTGTAATACAATCATCATGCAGCCCTATTTGAGTGATTATCCTCCACAATTTTCGTGCGATTACGGGCCTCTTTCTAGATTTTTAATATCCATTGGCTTGTCTGGTCTCAATTGAATGATTCGATACGACTGATTGCACAGCCCCATGCACCCCACTCCCCAGTGACCGTCCACTGGAAACTGTGAGAATGGTAGTTGGCGCCACCCAATTCTTGCGCTCTGCATTCAATGCGGTTTCCACACTCTTCTTCTCCTCGTCGACATGTTTTCTTCGTCGGATTGCATACGGAACTCCCTACCGGCCATTCTGTTTTCAACGGTATGGTCGGTACTGAAATAGCCACAGAAACCGCAGATTCTTTCGAGAATATTCCGATTCCAGCCGTCCATTGAACAGCGTAAATCCCGACAATCTCTGGGTGTTTTTTTGCCTGCACGGTGGTAGAATGATGGCCTCCTTCCCGCTACCCACAGCCGCCGCCTTCCTGTTCGTGCTTGGGCTCGCTCTCTCTGCCCCTGCAGTACGTTCAGTCCCCTTCGTGGTCTTTCATGGTAAGTTCATTTCTTGGACTCATCTGCTACTTCTTCAGCTGCATCATGATTGACATCTTCCATTGCAATTTGGTTGTCAGGGTAGGCTCTAATTTCGCTGATAGGAATTGTGAGACTAGAACTTTCAGTATTAGCAAAAGAAAACTTGTGTGTAATGCGGCATAGGTGAACCATTTGATGCATTATTGATCGATATGACTACCAAAAGACAAAAGAGATTCATTTTTTGTTCTAACTTCAGCATCGTTCCCTACTTTTATAGGTGCGATTATTTTATTGTCAATTTTATAGTTGTTTTATTATGAACTACCAACTTCCAGAAGGTAATTTCTAATTCCAGCAAGGAAGGATGCTCATAGTGATATCGCTATTTCAACGATATCAAATGGCCTGTTGTCTGTGGGGACTCTTTCATTTTTCTTTGTGGAGCTAGGGAAAGAATGCTGAAATGTTCCTTGTTTTGCTTTTAGATAGTAAATACACTGTAGGATGCAAGTACTTGCTTGCTTCAATATGGAGCAACTTTTAGCTGCCTATGCTCTGAGGATTAGAGACATGAGAAATGCTATTCATCAATATCCAGGTGTTATGAGGAGTCCCTCCCTGCAGTGTGTCATTGTATAGAGATGGTTGTCTGTTAGGTGGTGCAGGAAGAGGAATAAATAGTACACAGACTGTGAATGTGGAGGAGATTGGGTTTTTTGATGTGTAACTTCAACCTTTGTATAAACTTGTGATCATACTGCCTTATTTTGTCTCTTAAATAAACCCATCACTACCCTTAAACACTGGGCATGACATAAGAGCAAAGCCAATAAGGTACCGGAGATCTTCTTTGAAGGAGAACAGCGAGAACCAAGTATTAACTACAGAAGATTGTGCGTATCTGTTTGTGGAACAGATGGAAAAAGTTCAAAAAATAGACTGCAGCCAGCCAAGAGGTAGAATTAATTGAGGCAGCAAATGGTCTTTGTGGATCTTTGTATGGTAACACTTGCAAATGGCTAGATATTAACCTGAAGAAATTGATAGGCCTTCTAGCAGGAGCAAAAGAATATGCTGATTGATTTATCTATTGAAAACATAAAATTAAGGCTTTCGTTTTGTTTGTAATCAGAAATAATTCATTCTTATGAAAATGCAATATGCAACCGAAAACCAAAATCCTTTTGATATTTTGGGATACTTTAAGAAGTATGAGCAGGATGGTTCCACACCACTGGCTTTCTTATTCAACCAAATTGTTTGGATAGCCCCTCCATGTGGTACTTGCTCAACTTGCTGCAACTGGCTTTACTGGAGCCCCTCTATAAAATATCTGATTGTCTACCAGTTTAGTTCTTTAGATCCTGTCCTTGACTGGCTCCGCTCCAAAGAATTTCCTCTAAAGAATTATTTGGTTCTTGATCATCTAATCCCCAACCACATTTCTTCTCAAGCTCTGTCCTTAACAAGTGATTGTGATATAACTATGTTTGACTTTTAATCTTGGAACAGTTTCTAAGGCCTGTTTCAAGCATAACATATTTGGCTCATTTTTTCCCCATTGCCAGATTTAAGGGTCGAGGACTATCCGCTAATAGGATTTCCAACAGGGCAATTAACATAGCCTCTTATTTGGCCTCCAGAGAAGTTTTCTATCTATCTTAAGGTTATATGAACTTTCTGCATGAAATGTTCTAATAATGAACTTCATTCATAATGCAATTTCTAATACCTAAATATGCAACTTCAATATCTCATTTGCTTAATTTATCATGTCTTATTCTTTTTGCATATATGAGTCTGCGCTAGACGATATTACTCCACATTACCAGTTATTTTGGAGGAAAGACAGCAATTTACTAATTTCTCTATTATATCTTAAATCATTTTTCATAAGTAGCAAGATTGCAGTGACTAACTATATCCTTTATTAGAAAAATATGGAAATACATGCCAAATAAAGGTAACATTCCATGACCCACAATATGTCGCAAAGTAGCTATTCTGTTTCTAACTAGCCATGAAGTGACAAACTTCAGATGTTAGTATTTTTATATTTTCATTTTCCCATGTTTCTAACAGGCTTCAGTAATACCAATTCAATATCAGCTTCTTCCATGAGGCTTTTCATTCTCATAAAATATTTTCTTTGATGCATGGAGATGTTTCTGAGATTCTATGCATGAAACTAATTAACCTCCATCTATATCATATCTAACTGGATGGCATTTTTTTGTCAGGCATTAGCGATAAATGCAGCAACAAAGGGGTCGCACTTTTCACTGAGCTGTTAAGCAACTGGTCTAATTCTGAAGGATATTGCATGTATGTTCATTGTCATTGTAATCATAATTCAGGAATAAATTGCATATAAAATTTTAATTTTTCTCTTATCTGAAAACTGTATTGGATGGTTGTGTGGTTAGTTATCCACAACTGCTTATTTGGCTTGTATAGTTCTTGAAAAGGATCCATCACATATTTTATTTTCTTCAATTTATTTATCATGTTGCTCTTCTGATGAATGTTGATGTTGGACCATTAGAAAGTGACTGCAAATTTTCCAGGGATTATGTGGTTGAAAAACATTTCTTCTGCTTTTTATGAAATCACAAACAAAGAAACCTGTTAAGTTGCTTGGACAAGTCATTCCATGTGTTGAGAATAATTGTTTTCAGAAATGTTTTCATAAACAGCACCAATCTGGTTTTTTCTGATACCAATACCCTACTTTTCCACTTAACTGTGATATCATATAGGCAGGTTCCTTACCTTTCACTGCTAAGGATTTCTTCAACTGAATTTTGACCTTTATATAAATGAATTTTTTATCCTGGCTGCAGAGAAATTGGGGATGGGTCATGGGACTCATGGACCATGCCGCTTATGAAGCAGGTGAGATTATGGTGTTCATTCGCACTCTTGACAGTTCACATGTGAAACCCTTCTTCTAAAATTAACCAGAATCTTTTGTGTTGCAGACAACTATTGCCTGTGAGAAGGTGATTACTTGTTTAAAGTAATATGTAACTGTTCTCTTCCATTCCACGTATTTTATTTTGACAGAGCTGGCTCAAATTTACAGGTGAAAAGCATAAGTGAGCTTAAAAATGGCTACAATATTGTTGGGCTCTCTCAGGTAGTGACTTTAATAGTGTCTCCTATTCTCTTTTTTATCCCATTTGATTGGTTATTTTATGCCCTACTACTGCTATATGTCATTTATTTCTTTGTCATTGTGTGTACTTTCCTGTGGTTTACTTGAAAGATTAATACATGTAAATAAAGAAGGTGGCGCCCCGTTGTCCTTCAGAAAACTGTAGTCCGAGACTATTGTCACTAATATTTGTTCCATTTGTTCTGTTACATTTTCATTTCTTGCTTTAGAAAATGAATGCATTAGCTAAAGATAGATTCTCTAAATTCAATAACCAGTAGGGAAGGCAATTGTCAGTAAAAGTGTTTTCTCACTTGCAAATCAATTTCATGTTAAAAAGAAGATAAACCTAATTAAGAAGCAGTTAATATTGTCTCATTCACCTATATGGTGCACGCTACATTTTCCATACTTTCATAGACAAATTATGCTGGTTGGCTAATTTCAGTGATGCTGTAGGTCATTGTTAGGACACATATTTAAGCCTTTTGAGTGGTTAGATGAGAAAATCTTAATGTGAATTTATTGGCTGTAAAATTCATATTCTTGAGTGTCCCAAGTGAGGCCATAGAAACTTCATTGTTGAAAACCAGTTCAGAAATGCATTAAAAAAATGGAAAATCAGTTCAGAAATGTTTAATCTTATCATAGCTATACCTCCCAAAATTTCGAATTTTTAGTTTTGTTAGTGACTTATGTTTGGGTTCTTTGGTTTACCATTCCCTCAGCCATGCTTTCTGGGTTCTCTATGGCAAATAATTTTTGGATGGTTGCACTGGATTTTGATGTCCAATGCATTATTGAATTCAAAAGGGAGTCTGTGGTTTCTGAGTTCACTTTTTTGGTGCTAATACAAAAGTTGACAGTTCATGAACTTCAGACAGGCGCTTATGTCAATTTTGTAATCTACTGGCACACTCTTTATCTTATTAGCATCTCTATTCTTCCATATATTAGTTAAGGAACTTACTTATTTCTCTATCTTGTCTTCACATCATCCATACTTTTCATCTTCCTACAGGGTAATATGGTCGCCCGGGGGGTTATTGAATTTTGCATTGGGGGACCTCAGGTGAGAACCAAATCTACATAGTATCTGAATCAGGTTCTCTGGTTTAACACAAGCATACATTCGAAAGTATTGATTGGAGGTGTGTAAGCTTAGTAGATACTCCAAAATAGTACCACTTTGACACAAGTGCCTTATTCTTCTTATATTCAGCTTTACGTTTTCACCAACACAGATCCCTCGTTTTAGCTATCTCATTGTTAATAGTGCATTTTGCTAGGAGGTGAGAAATGTGAAAAAAAATATTAGGAGGTGAGTGAGGAATCTAGAGATTAGGCCTGGGATCTGCTCTTGTATCCAGAGAAAATAATAAACTTGCCAATTAGGTGTAAGGAAGCTATTAGAAGTGATCGTGTAATTAATTTAGAGAATTGCATAAGTATCAGCTGTTATATAGCCAACTTCATGCACTCAACTTTGTCTCGTAAGTAAAGCTATTTACTAGTGGCACCTTTATGAGCACTGTCATTTTGTCTATCCAGTGCAATGTATCCTTGATATAATACTACAGCAAAGCATGTGATCTTTTTCTTCTGTGCATAGGTGAAGAACTTTATATCACTAGCAGGTCCACATGCAGGGGTTGCCTCTATACCATTCTGTGGGGTATGCCTCAAGATTAGTTTTTTTCCTTATCCTTACTTTCTTACAGGTCAAACAGCATGAACAGTCTCTACTATGGTGCTTTTATATTTAGCTTTTTCTACTCTGAAGAAGGGCATAGCCTGAAAGTAACATCATGATCCAGATGGAGGGTTCGGTCACGGCCTCTTAGGCCACATTCCACAGAACTCTCAGTCTAGTTCTCGGACAATGTCGCTTTGGTTCAGTTGCTCAAAAAATAACCATGCAAGATTGAGACTGATGGACTCTCTGCCAGAGTGATTTAACCTTTTCTGAATTTTTTGGATAAGTTGGTTTTTGAATGTTGGGGACTTCATTAGATAAGATTTAATACCACAAATATTTGTGGGGAAAGAAAGCCAAGATAATAGGGCATCCATACTATTTTCCCTTAATATGATATTAATAATATTGGTAAGATATGTTATCAGGAAAAGTGCTCTGGAAACTGAGAATTTATTTAGTTTTTTGAATCAACTATGACAAGCAAGGCCCTTGAGCTTCTTCGCATATTGATGCATTATACAGCAGGTTATAAATTTTGTTCACCCTTGATCAATATGGGTCTCAGTACATTTATCAATGGCCTGGTGATTTTATGAATTTTCAGAAAGGCTTGATTTGCATTCTTCTGGACAATTTGATAAAAGGGGAGGTGTACAGTAATTTTATACAGGTTAGATTTTTCCTTGGAAGAAGATTATATTTTGTTGCTTCTTATAGTTTGTACTAGTCTAATTGTGTATAAACAAGATTATATGTGCATGATTATACACACCTGCTTGGTGCCTAAGTAATAAAATTCTTTATATGTTATTCAAAAGACAATGTTGTGTATAACAAGATACTGTCAATCATTGATTGTAAAGTGATTTCCACTGTCTTACTTTCAACTTCAGTTATTTTGTGGTAAGGTTACTTGCTTAAAATTATGCTCATCAAGTATTTCTTGATTTTATATTTCCTTTGGTCACAGGAGCACCTGGCGCCAAGTGGTTATGTGAAGATTCCAACTGTGAGTGGAGTTCTAGACTGACTGTAATAATTCATTATTTCATTTCATCTTTGCTACTGTTTTCCTGAATGTTCCCAGTAAATGCAATTAATGCACAGGCCAGTAAATTGTGATTGATCATGAGATTTCTTTTCTTGTGAAAATAATCACAATTCCTGACATAATCTAAATAAAAATTGCCATAATTTCATTGCTGTTTTACATTCGCCTGAGTCTAAGCCAAATTGCTATTGATGACCTATAGAGAAAAATGGAAATATTCAACCGAAGTATGTCAGTTTTGTGTGATCAAAAGATTATTGAGGGTATTGCATTTCAAGCACTTGATTTCAGGATCACGTAAGATTACTCTAACTTTCCTGGTAGATTTTTGACATTAGTCCTAACTACTACTTGAATTTATCTCTTTTTCTGAAAACTGCTTTTGCTTAAATAAATTTTTTTCCAATAGGTATAATCATTTTTTTAACACTAAGAGCTTGGTCTCATGTTCTTTTTGAATCATCAGGACATCTGTGCGTACTTGCATGGTTGTAAGTTTCTCCCGAAGCTGAACAATGAAAAATGTGGTGAAAGAAATACCACTTACAAGGAAAGGTTTGCTAGCCTTCAAAATTTGGTCCTAATCATGGTAAGTTCTTCTTTACAGAATTCGAACCTGATACATTGCACTATGTTATTCGGTCATGCTGATGGCTCTTCTGTTGGGTTATTAAGTTTGAGCAAGACTCTGTGCTGATACCAAAAGAGACTTCCTTATTTGGGTATTATCCTGACGGATCATTTGATGAAATTCTGCCTGCAGAAAAGGTAAATGTCGTGTTTCCATTACCATATGCATTAGGCAATTGTGTATGTTTGTGTCTATATGGTGACATATCATGCCCTGCAGACCACTCTGTACACGGAAGACTGGATTGGTCTGAAAACCTTGAACAAGGCCGGAAAAGTGAAGTACATAAATGTGTCGGGAAACCATCTACAGATTTCTCGAAGCGACATAAAGAAGTATATCGTGCCTTACTTGGAAGATGAATCATTGCAAGCTAAACCACCACTGAGAAGAGAGCTGTCAATATCCCGCGGTTGGATCTCGTGGTTCAAGAAAATCTTCCTGGGATTTACAGGACAGGCATCAGTAACCTCGACTCTTCTTTCAGTGGAGGATTAGTATTAACAGTAAGAAAGCTGGCTAGCGAGCACTCAAGGCATAAAAGAACATGGTGATAAGCATAAATCAAATTGAATCGAGTTGTTTTTTTTTTTTTTGGGGTGTCACGCATTGTCTAGTGTCATCAGCTGTTAGAGTGTGAGTTCAAGTTTTGCAAACACCCTATAAGGGTTCCCAATAAGACGTTATCATGTGAAAGCGGTCACCTTCAATTATCTGGAAGGTGTATCCTCACCTGGGTATGATGTGGCAATGCGTCGCGTATTTATTCTGTGCGTATTGTGCACTGTAGGAATCTGGAGCCGTGAATCATTTTCAATATATCTTCCTGCCGTCTTCATTAAATAGAGAATATTTTGGTTGAATTCTTATGATAAGGGTGGATGGAAAATGGAAAAGAAGAATTTTCAAGTACTAAGTACAGTAATGTCAAGGAAGATCATGTTTGAGAGAGGCAAAAATAAACCATTTATGCATGAACTTTAGGTAAATTCTATGTTTTACTATAAATTTTCAAGTCTGCGTAAAATGATCTTGTCCGCCATCTCTACCATATTTGACGACTTCTATCAACGGTGTCACTTTTTATGTCTAAATGTTTAAAATGTCAAAAGTTTCTTGTTTCGTCCTAATCTATGCTTCTGGGCAACAGTTTTCTTTCTTCCTCCTTTAAATTATGGGCATTGCATATGAATTAGGGGAACATTTGGAATCCTAATTCTCACAATTCACCCCGTTGAAGCATTTGTTTGTCATGATTGTTGCAGGGAGCTCTTCTGCTGACAATCGATTAAGTTAGGGAAATGAGATTAACATGGAGGGTGATGGGTCGATGGTCTCTAATCTCTCTGGTCGAATTAATGGAATGAGTGCAAAAATAATGTCATTATAGGTGCAAAGTTATATTATTGACTTCGTGGAGTTTACAATCACTCATGAAGAAGCTTCTGGGGATGCTTGCATTAGAAGATATTTTGGTTTTTCAAGTGTTATGACTTTGTTCGAACTCTGTTATAACTCTGTCGCTTCGAGAAGTTTCTAGGTGCAATGTTTTAACTCTTTTTTTTGTAACTGGGGAATGTATACATATATATTCATTACTTGCGGAAACTATCAAAAGTGAACATAGAATGGAAAAGAAGTGGAATTACAGCTTCAGTATAGTGTGAAGAGCAACACTTTGTGGGCTATCTTCTTGATAATATTTGTAGCCATTATAGCACTTACATTAAGAACTGCAAAGTATGAACAGAAAACATAATATAATTAATTGTAATGATATTATGGAGTAATGAAATTTCAAATATAATTGATAATTTGGATAATATCATAAGATAATAAAATTTCTTTGCACTATTTCATTGATTTTGCATCAGCAATCGTCATTACATATGAACATTGGGCAACTATGTTGATATTTATGTATATAGCAATTAAATTGATGTTTTATTAACTGCACAAAATGCTAAGAGAATTTGACTACACAAAACACATGATAATTTTTATTCTACTTACTACATAAAATGCTGGAAAATTCAGTGCGCAAAATGTTCTATGCAATACATAAGATAAAGTAGTTTGCCTGTCAAGAAACTACACAAGTTCCTCTGGATAGACTTTTCCTTTAAATCGGGCTCATTGGTGCAACAATAGTGTTGTTGTTCCATTGGCTGCTCATATTCCTTGTCTATTTGTTTCCCTGCTCTGTTTCTTTCCTGTCATTTCCTTCATCGTCAGAAATCTAACCATCATCAATGGAACTTGTATCATCTCCTTCCTGGCCATCATGCATTTAAGGAGTAAGATGTTCCTCTGCAGGTCCATTAAACTCCTCTCTACTGTTATGCTCTTCAAGCCCTGTCCCTTTATATTCTCTTACTTGTCTAAATTTCATTTTGTTCTTCAATATTAGTACGATTGATAAATTCATGAAGATCTTCATCAGATTAACTTCTCGAATCAATTTCAAATGGGACAGGGTCCCCCTCTGCACAAGCTTCCTTAAACATCAGCTGCTTTAGTGGCTTCTATATATGTGTGTGTGTGTGTGAACATGCCTAATTTTGACACCCAACTCAGTTATTTTTGACACTTCAGCATCTCCATACGCTGCTTGTAACTTAAATAAACTAAAATTGATCTCAGCTTAGGTGATCACGTATGATACTAATCCCCATCTTGTATTTTGGGGGGTTTTTTTTTATTAATCATCTTCATATTTAGCTTGAGATTGAATCATCAGCTTCCCTTCATGATATATAACTAATTCAAATGTGTCCATCCTTCATTCAAATATAAAAATCGCATCAACAATACTATGAAAAAGATAGGGATTTTCAGTGTAAAGTAATTATAATAAATAGAAATTACCTTTGCTTTTCAATTTTATTGGGACCACTTTTTAACTTGAATCAGCTTGTGGGACCACTCTCCACCAACATTAACGAGTTGAACACTTCTATTGCAGCAATAACCTTAAACCTTTGTGATATTCCCCTTCAACTTTTGAATGAGATGATGAGTGCTCTGTAAAGCTTCTTAAGATTGTGCTTCAATAGGTCCTAGTAGAGTTTATCAAAGTTCTTCATTTTTTTTTCCCTAATTCAAATGTTCATACACTCATCAAAATTGTGTGTGGCTTTAAGCACCAGTTCAAGGGGGCAATTCAGTCATTTCACAATTCAAACGGAGCAATTCTGACATTTTACATGTTTTGGACGAGAAAAATGAAGTCATTGGTGGAAATTATCGAATATGGTAGATGGCAAACAAAATTAAAAGTTCTTGTCTATTTTATGCAAAGTTCAAAACTTAAGGTGACAAGTAGAATCAACTTTATGTTTGTGGCAAAATGAATTATTTTCCCTTAAAAAATTGGAAAAAATGTCATTTTAATTGAATTTTGCAAGAAGGATGCCCGAGTCTCCGATGCTAGATCCCTTGATCAATTGTTGCCTTATATGCGAGAATAGAGGGTGCACACGCTGTAGATTGTAACCTCCGGAGGTCACCACTCCAATCGTCGTCCGCGAGACATAAATTTGGAATCGTTAAATTCGTTGTGAGCTCATAAGGGATCGGGATTCATTTTCATTTAAAAACTTAAGCTGATATGTGGCAGTAAGCAACCTTCTTATAAACCTACAATATTTTCTTCATTTAATCGATATGGAATCGTATATTTAAACAACCGCCTTCACATGACAACGTGATCGACTTTAACATGTACTGTTAAATGCTTGCCCTCAACAATTGTTTACAAGTCAGGTATTCTTCTTTCAGTTTCGGACGAGGACGAGGGGGGACAATCGGCCACTGGTTTATATCAACTGACCACAAGCCAAGTTTGTAGACTGGAATTGGATGAGATACAAGCCCATTAGTTCTGATACCATATTAAATTCATTGTAAATTATAAGGAATCAGACCCATTTGTATTTAAACAATAAGTTTATCAATTAATCTTGCAACTCATAGTACTTTGCAATTAGAATTCGGCACTAATAATACGTTGTCACCTCCAAGGTTCATTTTCCCAATCTGTGTTGCCTTCATTGATGCTGCATTAGGAATAAAAATAGGAGAATTTCCTTAATCATTACCGGATTGGTAATTTGATGAGCGCATCCAGTCATTTGCATCGAGGCATCAATGTCAATAATCCAGTCTGACTTTACGGAAATAAGTTTTTTTACTATAGAGAATGGTTCTCCATTGCTCCCGGTAATATCGAAAAGCCGCTGGAATTGGAAGTCAGATAAAATACGGTTGGTAATTGGGCCGGCTACCGCTTTTCCTCCCGCAGTGTAATTGCGATCTCCACTTGTCTGGACTGCATGAGCCTACGGGGTTGATAAATTGCCTATATTCGGGCTGCTTTGACTTCCCTTAATCCGTAGCACATGCTTGGCCAATCAGCTTGCCTTTGTCCATCATTTCAAAAGGAAAGCACCAAAGGAAGTGATGATGAAGCTGCAGACGGCAATGGACTTAATAAAGAGGAAGATGAGGACTGGCGGATGAAAACTAAATCTGACGTGAGGTAATGACGGTCGAAATGTAAATTTTTTATGGTCTAAAAAGTTAAATCTCATTCATGAATGTGCTCAATGCTCTCTTCTTCTTCTTCTTCAATTGATGGATCCCTCTGAAGAATATTATTCCCCTAATTTGCCGTTATGGCACTATTGCTTCAATTAAAACTTCCTAACGGAAACCTAGACGGTGATTTCTTGGGTGACAGAGTATGAGGTATTAATCTCAGGTCAGTGATTCTGTGTATTGGTTTTTGGAAGCAATAAAAGTAAATTAGAGCCACGATTAGATTAAAAATGTTTTCAGATTTGCTTACGTTTCATGTTGATGGTGTGTGTGGATATTTTCAATGATATGACTCTCTTGTACAAGAAACGAACAATGACCGTCATCGTGGGCACATTGCGAAAAATTGAAACATTAGGGAATCAAGGGGCAACTCACACTCAAAATCATAAAATTTTTACACTCTTTAAAATGGGCTCTATAAATTTTAAAATATCAAGTTCAAATTACTAATTGTTGTTTTATTTACACTTACTTGTGCTAATATAGCATGATATATCAACCACTTTTTTTTATCATGGCAGCCTCATTTTACCATATTAGCATAATACATCGGTATAAATCTTTTTATATCAGCAAATAACTATTATATTAATACAATCATAATGCAAAGTGATGATTACAACTCAAATATATTTCCAAACCAAACATATAAAACTCGATATTACATTCTAAAAGTTATAGGACTTATCTACAATAAGTAATAAATATATAGGATTTCTACTGAAATAAGATTTCAGACTTATGAGTTTGATCATGTTAAAAAGTAATTTAAAAAAAAACTCTGAAATAGAATAAAACCATTTTTTAGAAAAAAAAATCATTTATCCAAGTTAAGCGGCTTTTGTGGAAGGGAGATGGATCATTGATAATTGAACTTTAGTTCAAGAAACCCTTCATAAAATGAAAGAAACAAAAGCCAGGAGAGGCTAACCATGCATGAAAATAGATTTTGATAAAATTAATGGAATTTTCTAATCGATTGGATTTACCTTACATAAGCACTTCCTCCTTTTCTACTAAATGGATTTCCTAAGGCTTCTTCAAAATTTCAAGAGGGCTCAAGCAAGATGACCCCTTGTTGCCTTACCTATTTAAAATAGCCATAGAAGTTCTTTCTAGATTGTTTCATAAAGCTGAAAACAATACATTATGTAGGGGTCCAAATAGTAAAAAAAAAAAAAAATCTCCCAATTTTTCATTTGCTGTACGCAGATGGTCTTTTGATAATTACAAGAGCAACAATCTATTACCACGGCAAAATCATGTATTTATTTTTCAAATAACACATCATGATAGAAGATTAATAAGAGAAATTATGGGTTTAAAAAAGTTTAAAGTAGATACCGCTAATTTAGGCAACCCATTGGTTTTAAAAAGAAAAACAAATATGAATCTTTCAATTTTATTATTGATGAAATTAAAAATAAACTTAAAGCTTGGAAGACAACGAATTTATCATGGAGTGGGAAAATAGTTTTGATTTCTCGTGTGCTCAACTAGATCCCACAATATAATATGTCTCTCTTCAAACTTCAAGAGAAATTATGTTCCAAAATAAACCAAGTAGCTAGGAATTTTTGGTGGGATCATATCTCTAATGAAGGCCATTTTTTCTGTCCAACTAGATGGTCCATATTATGCCAAGCAAAAATTTGTGGAGGATCAGGTTTTAGAATGGCAACTTATATCAACAAAGCCATGCTTTCCAAAATGGATTGGAACTTTAATTAACAAACCATGTAATCTTGCTTCAAAAGTTATATGTGCAAAGTATGGAAATAGTATACATTTTGACATAACAAATACTGTCCATGCCTCTTTTATTTGGAAAAGTTCAATAAGATCTTTAGATACTATTAGAAAAGGCTCTTTTGTTTTGATCGAAGATGGGAGATCCAACTAGTCTGGCTTGATTCTTAGATCCCAATAAAGAGAACTTCAAGCTTGATGTTGCCTCAGGCTAGATCCCCAATTAAAAGTGACAGATTTGATGCCTTTTTTCAACCTATTAAATGGAATGATGCTTTGGAAAGAAATCACTTCACTAGCTCCTCAGCTAATATGATATTTTGCATGCATGTTCGTCTATGATTGCCTAGATGAGTATATGTGGATAAAATTTTCTCGTAGCAAGCATACAGTCAAATCACACTATCAGCTAGATCAATAAGCTTTTGAATTAGGTATTTTTAAAGTTGATTTAGATGTCAAGATACATGAACAACTAAGAATCCATTTGTGGAGGATGGCAAGCAATAGTTATGGGTGTTCATGATTCAATTCAATTTGAAAAATCATTTCAAACTGAATTGAACAATATTTCTGATACGATTTGGTTCGGGAGTATAAGTCCAAACCATAACCACTTTAGAAGGGAAAAAAAAAAACCAAAGTATTTAGAACTGGTTTTTATGTTTGGATTAATTATTTAACCATTTTTTCTAAAGAAAAAAACCTCACTGGATTTTTATTGAATCAAACTCAATTCAACAATAGTAGAACTATGTAAAAAATAAATAAAACCTGGAAGTTAAAAGTTGGATAATCGATAATCCAAATATATGAAACAACATAGTTAAACAAAATCCACAAAAGTCTAGCAATATTTCAAGCCAAACTACAGATAACCTTTATGTTGGGATTTTAGTTATTGAGGTCAATGTACTTCGAAACGAAATAGGTTATTGATTGTGTAAACCCTAGAAAAGAAATACAATTTTCTTATAATGATAAGGAGACGAGTTCTTCTAAGATGAAACATGGACACATCAAGAACAAGAAAAGAGCCATGAAAAGAAGATGGTACCTTCGATTTTTGAAGAGAATATAGGTGAAGACGGTGAGAAGTGAAGAGCATTCTCTGTGAAAATTGGAAAGGGGCAAAGCTGTGGAAGAGGTAAGGTCGATGAGATGAACGGTTAGGATTTGGGATACTAGATAAAATTCTTTTTAATTGTATTTTTATTTAATATAATTAAAAATGGTTAGGTCCGGTTAATTATATTAACTGAATTGTTTATAGCTAGTGAATGACCGAACCAAATAATGTAAGAAAAATTGAATTGAAACTGAATTGGTGTAGATGGCTCAATTTTTTGGGTTCGATTTAGTGCAATCAACCAGTTTAATTAGGTTAAATTGATAATTTGAACGCGCCTATTGATAGCCCCTAGTTTGGCAATAGGGGTTCTATTTGCCTTCTTTGTCGGTCAGCTTCCGAGGAACTTGCGCTTTGCACTTTCGCTGGAATTGTTTGGAGGGAATCACAAATCAAGATGTGAAATTTACAATTACAAAACCCAACTCCCCTTCAGCGGCCGGGTTAGATTTACTTACTCCTTACTCTCGATTCTTTCCATCTCTGATGCATCGTGATTACCAAACTAGAAATAGAATTTTGTTTGATGAAGCACAACCAAATTTGTACTCCCTTTTAGATAAAGTGCAGAAATCTTTCTACGAATTTAGTAAGGGCGGGCCCCAGTCCTCTTCTTTCACATCGGAGCCATGCAAGATATCTCTAGAGGATCCACGGTAATTTTCCACGACATCTAAGCTGTGCAGGAGGCCTCGGGAAACTCCAAACCTATTCCTTCCACCTTCTACTGACCAAAGGAATCAAATCTTTGTTGGCTAAGCATTTATTTGATTATGAATGAAAAATTGTTCTCATACAATGATTCTACGGATTCATTGAAATATTTTTAATGCTTGAATTCATTGAATCATTTTAATACTCGAATTCCTTGAATCATTCATAATACTCGAATTCCTTGAATCATTCATAATTATGAATCAGTCATTAATAGTCGATTAATGGTAAGGCACATTTAATCTAACANGATCGAGTGCACAACCCATAGTTGATCAACGCATTGACCATGATCAACCATGGGCTGTTCCCATGGTCAATGAAGGCATTGACCATCGTAGACCTGGGCACTGCCCATGAGCAACTGAGCGCACAGCCCGTGGTCAATGGAGGGCTGTCTCCATGGTCGGCCAAGCCATTGCCAGTGCTAGAACAAGGCACAGCCTGTGGTCTATCAAGGGCTGTCTCCATGGCCAATCGAGGGCTGTCTCCGTGGTCGACCCAGCCATCTCCCTTGGTAGAGCTTGGCACAGCCCGTGGCCCAGCGAGGCATTGCCCATGGTTAGGCAAGGCACAGACCATGGTCCAACATGCCATGGCCCCTGGTAGAGCAAGACACAGCCTGTGGTCAAGGAAGGCATTGCCCAAGGTACAGCTGACCACTGCCCGTGAGAGACCGAGTGTACAGCCAGTGGTCAACCAAGGTACAGTGAGGCACAGCCCATGGTCGACCAAGCCATGGCCTGTGGTAGAGCAAGGCACAGGCCATGGTCAAGCAAGGCATCACCCGTGCTAGGGCAAGGCAAAGCCCATGGTCTAGTAAGGAATTGCCCCTGGTAGAGCAAGGCACAACCTGTGGTCAAACATGCTATTGCCCTTGGTAGAGAAAGGCACAGACTGTGGTAGAGCAAGACATTGCCCAAGGTTGAGATAGGCACTGCCCACGGGAGACCGAGTGCATAGCCCATGGTCAATCAAGGGCTGTCTCTGTGGTCGACCAAGCCATCGCCCATGGTTGAACATGCCATTGCCTTGGTAGTGTCAGGCACAGCCTGTGGTTGAGTAAGGGATTGCCTATGGTAGAGCAAGGCACAGCCGGTGGTCAAGCGACACATCGTTTGAGGAAGAGCCAGGCACTGCCTGTAGTCAACTGAGGGCTGTCTCCGTGGTTGACCAAGCCAACGCGAGTGGTAGAGTGAGGCACAGCCCAGGGTCGAGCAAGGCACAGCCCATGGCTGAGCAATGCATTGCCCGTGTTGGACCAAGGCATTGTCCATTGTTGACCAAGAGCTGTTGCCATGGTTGATCAACATGTCAACCCATGATCAACCAAGTGCTGTCGCCGTGGACGAGGAAGGTATCACCTGTTGAAGTGCAAGGCATTGCTTGTGAGTGACCGAGTGCACAGCCTGTGGTGGATGAGGGCATTGCCCGTGATCAACGAAGGGCTTTTGCCGAGGTCAAGGAAGGCACTGCCCGTGGTCGAGCATCGCATCGCCGATCATAGGGCAAGGCACAGCCCATGGTCAACTGAGCCATCACCCTTGGTTGGGCAAGGCATCACCCGAGGAAGAGCAAGGCACCACGCATGAGAGACCATGTGTACAGCCCGTGGTCAACTGAGCCATCACCCATGGTAGAGCAAGGCACACGTGGTCGACTGAGGGTGATCTCCATGGTCAACCAAGCCATATGCCCATGATCGATCATGGCATCACCCATGGTAGGGTAAGGCACAGCCATGGTGGAACAAACCAATGCCCATGGTAGAGCAAGTCACAGCCTATGGTCGTGCAGGGCATCGCCCATGGTGGCTAACCGAGGGCTATCTCTGGGGTCAACCAAGCCACTGCCCTGTTGTGACAAAGTTTTTTTTACTTCTTGTTTTCGTGTTGTGATCTCAGATGGCTACTGACAGTTCGACTATTTCTGATAATGCTACTAGTGTGGCTACTGCCCCTGCTATGCATGTGGGAGTGTCCACTTCTGCACTTGCTCTTGCTTTGCCTCTTGGAGGCTCGGGCTTTGTCCCAAATGTGGCTATAGGAGGCGCTGCCTCAGTCACTACCGTTCCTTTGGGAGGAACCGGTACTCTGCCAACTGCGGTTCCTGTGAACCACAGTGAAAAACCTGAGAAGTTCAATGGGTTGAACTTCAAGAGGTGGCAACAGAAAATGTTGTTTTACCTTACCACGCTGAATTTACCGAGGTACCTGACTGAGGAGGCTCCAAGCCTCTCTGGAAAGGAATAAGATATCCAGGCTGTTAATGCTGTAGACGCCTGGAAGCACTCTGATTTTTTGTGCAGAAATTATGTTCTGAATGGTCTGCACGATTTGTTGTACAGTGTGTACTGCACGCTCAAGACAGCAAAACAACTGTGGGAATCCCTGGAACGCAAGTACAGGACAGAGGATGTCGCCACAAAGAAATTTGTTGTTGGACGATTCCTTGACTATAAGATGGTTGATTCTAAAACAGTTATTAGTCAGGTGCAAGAAATTCAGGTTATCTTGCATGAAATTCATGCAGAAGGCATTGCACTGAGTGAAACCTTCCAGGTGGCTGCGATTATTGAGAAGCTACCGCCCGCGTGAAAGGATTTCAAGAATTACCTTAAGCACAAGTGAAAGGAAATGACATTGGAGGACTTGATTGTCAGACTTCGTATTGAAGAGGACAATAGAGGATCCGAGCGGATCTTTCCTGTACCAGCAAGTGCTAAGACAAATGTGGTGGAGCATGGGCAGAACTTGAAGCCCAAGAAAGGCAAGGCCAAGCTAGGGCCAAAAGGAGGCGTTTCTAAGACCAAGTTCCAAGGGAAATGCTTCAATTGTGGCAAGAGAGGACACAGATCAGCTGAGTGCCGTCTTCCTAAGAAGAAGAACCCTGAGGCAAGCATGGTTGAGGCAATTGCAAAGGACGTATCCGACATCAACCTATCAGCTGTGATTTCTGAAGTGAACTTGGTCGGGTCAAATCCTAAGGAGTGGTGGATTGACACTGGAGCTACACATCATGTTTGCTCCAACCGAGACCTCTTCACATCCCTTGAGCTGGTCAATGGAGAGAAGATCTACATGGCAAACTCAATTACCTCTGCTGTCGAAGGTCAAGGGAAAGGGGTGCTGAAAATGACCTCTGGGAAGCTGCTGACTTTGAACAACGTGCTGTATGTTCCCGAAATCCGAAAGAACCTGGTGTCAGGCTCGGTGATGAACAAGCACGGTTTCAAAATGGTGTTTGAGTCAGATAAAGTAATTTTGTCTAAGTTGGGGATGTATGTGGGCAAGGGATACGAATGTCATGGGCTTTTTAAGCTCAATGTTATGACAATTGTCAATAAGAATAATGCTACTTCCGTCTACTTGCTTGAGTCTACTGATTTGTGGCATGGTAGACTAGGACATGTTAATTATGATTCGATACGGAGATTGGTTAACATGGAACACATCCCACCGTGTCAAATCGATTATAAGCACAAATGCAAAGTTTGTGTAGAGGCAAAATTAACAAGGAATTCATTTCAAACAATTGAAAGAAATACTAAACCACTTGAGCTAATTCATAGTGATGTTTGTGATTTAAAGTTTGTACAAACAAGAGGTGGTAATAAATATTTTATTACCTTTATTGATGATAGCACGAAATATTGCTATGTGTATTTGCTTAAGAGCAAAGATGAAGCCTTGTCAAAATTTATTCTCTATAAAACCGAGGTTGAAAAGCAACTCGATAAGAGAATAAAAAGATTGCGTAGTGATAGAGGCGGTGAATACGAAGCACCAATTGGTGAATTTTGTGAACAAAATGGAATAATCCATGAAATGACTGCACCATATTCACCTCAATCAAACGGTGTTGCTGAACGGAAAAATCGCACATTAAAAGAAATGATGAATGCGATGTTAATAAGTTCGAATTTACCCCAGAACATGTGGGGGGAAGCTATTTTAGCAAGTAATTATCTTTTAAATAAGATACCTCGAAAGAAAGAGGAAAAAACCCCATATGAATTATGGCATGGTAGGAGGCCGTCTTACAAACACTTACGAGTGTGGGGGTGTCTTGCGAAAGTAGCAATACCAACACCGAAAAAGGTCAAGATAGGTCCTAAGACAGTGGACTGTGTATTTATAGGCTACGCACACAATAGCAATGCTTATCGATTCCTTGTGTATGAATCAAAAATTGATGCTATACACAAGAATACGATAATGGAATCGAGGAATGCATCATTCTTTGAAGATGTTTTTCCATATAAATCCAATGATGGATTAAGTTCATCAAAACGAACATTTGAAACTATGAATGAGCAAGAACATGGTGAAGACCATGAATCTGAATGTGACCTCGAACTAAGACGCAGCAAGAGAATGCGAGTGAAAAAATCCTTTGGAAATGACTTTCTAACATATTTGTTAGAAAAGGAGCCACAAACTTACAAGGAAGCAGTAACATCTCCTGAGGGACCTCTTTGGAAAGAGGCGATAAACAGTGAGATTGATTCTATTATGCAGAATCACACATGGGAGTTAGTGAATCTACCTCCCGGTTGTAAACCTTTGGGATCCAAATGGATCTTTAAAAGGAAAATGAAGCCGGATGGCTCTATAGATAAATACAAGGCTAGACTTGTTATCAAAGGGTACAAGCAAAAGGAAGGTCTTGATTATTTTGATACTTATTCTCCGGTGACGAGAATAAATTCTATAAGGATGATACTTGCAATTGCAACATTACGCAATTTAGAAGTACATCAAATGGACGTTAAAACAGCTTTCTTGAATGGAGATTTAGATGAGGAAATCTACATGGAACAACCCGAGGGTTTTATGGTCCCAGGCCAGGAAAGGAAAGTCTGTAAATTGGTAAAATCATTGTACGGCTTGAAACAAGCGCCAAAACAATGGCATGCGAAATTTGATAATACAATGATTATCAATGGATTTAAAATCAATGACTGCGACAAATGTATATACACAAAAGCAACTGAACAAGGTTATGTCATTTTGTGTTTATATGTAGATGATATACTCATTATTGGTAGTAATGAGAAAATCATCACGTCTACAAAGAATATGTTAAATTTGAGATTTAACATGAAAGACATGGGTCTTGCTGACGTGATTTTAGGAATTAAGATCACAAGAACTTCAGAAGGACTGATATTGGATCAGTCGCATTATGTGGATAACATTCTTGGAAAATTTAACAAGGATGATTCCAACATAGCTAGAACTCCATTAGATACTAGTCTCCATCTAGCAAAGAATAGAGGAGAGAGCATTTCTCAGGTAGAATACTCAAGGATTATTGGTAGTCTAATGTATCTAATGAGTTGTACTAGACCAGATATTGCTTATACAGTAAGCAAATTAAGTAGATTTACGAGCAATCCAAGTGTTGATCACTGGAAAGCAATAATAAGAGTGTTGAGATATTTAAGATACACTCGGGACTATGGTTTGCACTATACCAAATATCCAGCAGTACTTGAAGGCTATAGTGATGCAAATTGGATATCTGATATAAAAGACTCGAAATCTACAAGTGGATATATTTTCACATTAGCAGGAGCAGCTGTATCCTGGAAATCCTCTAAGCAAACTGTGATAGCTAGGTCCACAATGGAGTCTGAATTTATCGCTCTAGATAAGTGTGGAGAAGAGGCTGAATGGCTACGCCATTTCTTAGAGGGCATCCCAAAATGGGAGATACCGATGCCACCAATATGTATACATTGTGATAGTCAAGCTGCTATTGGGAGGGCACAAAATCAAATGTATAATGGTAAGTCTAGACATATACGTCGCAGACATAATACCATTAAACAATTACTCTCAACTGGAATTATCACTATTGACTACGTGAAGTCAAAAGATAATTTAGCGGATCCGCTAACCAAAGGCTTAATTAGAGCACAAGTTGAGAAGCTGGCAAAAGGAATGGGACTTAAGCCCATGAAAGGAAAAGTTTTATAAAGGGAAAACCCAACCTCATTGACTGGAGATCCCAAGATTTAGGTTCAAAGGGACAACCTAATTATAAGGCTGAATAAGATCACTGTGGAGGTTATTCCTCAAACCATTCCTTCGATAGAAACAGTGATATGAGGAAGAAAGGTTAGCATATTAATGCTTTAATGATTTATAAAAGAGTAAACAAGATACTCAGAGTTTATAAATCACCTATGTGAGAGAGAAGTGGGGCCGCTTCAAAGGAGAATTAAGGGCTTAATTCTTTAAACACTCTTGCAGAACCAGGTAGATGTTCATGGCCAAACGAACATAACCATGAGAACTTATTAGATGTATGGTGGATTCTGTGTACAGTACATGATCCTTTACACAAGACAGCAGGACAGTTCAAGGACACCGCGTCTACTGGTCAGCTAGTAAAGTAATTGTACCTATACAAGGGAGGGTTCAAAGGGTAATACCTACCTATCCTATGCAGGATTCACGTGTTGAACACCATTACAAAGTCAAACTCAAAACAATTTTCATTCATGTGGGGGATTGTTGGCTAAGCATTTATTTGATTATGAATGAAAAATTGTTCTCATACAATGATTCTACGGATTCATTGAAATATTTTTAATGCTTGAATTCATTGAATCATTTTAATACTCGAATTCCTTGAATCATTCATAATACTCGAAATCGTTGAATCATTCTTAATTATGAATCAGTCATTAATAGTCGATTAATGGTAAGGCACATTTAATCTAACAATTAAGAGCTATTTATGAATGATTCTTCGAATTCGTTCTTAATGTTCGGATTAACGATGAATGTGCTCTTAATGAATAGATTAATGGTAACATACTCTTAATAAGACAATTAAAGGCTGTTTATGAATGATTCTTCGAATCCGATCATAATACTATAACAATTAATGGTTATTTATGAATGATTCGTTGAATTCATTATTAATGTTCGGATTAATGATGAATCAACCATTAATGGATAGATTAATGGTAACATACATTTAATTCGATAATTAAATGTTATCGTGCCTATTGGTATGCTAAGCCATTACCCCTATCTTCTTCCTATATATTGAGCAAATTGCTCAACAAACAGAACAAGCTCTCCTTCTCAGATTCTCAAGCATAGTTTTCTGTCTTGGTGTTTTGTCATCTATTGGTTCGCCTTTGAGCTCAAGGTCCGGTGCTGTCCTCGACTCATATCGTCGTTGTATCCTGGGAGACAATCGACCAAGCCACCTCAGCACACCCAGGAGGGGTTGAATTTGTCTTAAGGACACTGTGACTGCCACAGGCCTCGACTTCGATTGGTTTTCCATTTCTATTCATTTTCGTCACTGCATTTACGATTTTGTGTCGTAAGTATTTATGCATTGTCATCTGAGTTTATTGTGCGATTGAGAAATTATTGCCGCTAACAATCTTCATCTCTACAGACGCAGCTTGGAAGGATGGAATGGCTTGTCTTGCTGGTTGTGCCACCAGAAAGCACAATGTTCATCAGCACTACAGGCGGAAGCTCAAGCCTTGCTCAATACCTCATCTATCACAGCATCAAGGGGATGGAGAACAATCACAATCACAATCCAATCGGATGCTCTACTAGTGGTTCAAGCAATCAGTAAGGCTTCGGACCCTCCTTGGAAGATCAAACATATTTTGAACCCACCTTCTAGTAGCCTTTGATCCTTTTTATTCTTGGCATTGTCTAGCAATACCGAGGCATCAGAATCATATGGCCCCATCTAATTGGCCAACTAGGTTCAGCGTATCCAACTATTGAACTTTGAATTTTTTGAGGATACATCCCTCAAGTTTTTGAGGATAATATTGTATTAAATAGTTCTCTATTAAAATGGGCGATCTAAGAATTAAATCTTTAATTAGAAGGGTTGTCAGGAACTCTACTAGGGATTCTAACCCATTTCAAATTAATCTCGTGTTTTAACTAATTTGAAAAAAAAAAAATTTTAATGGAATAAAATTGATCGTTTTATATATAGACTGAATTTTAGAGGACGATCACCAAATATTTTCTCCTGCCTTTTATTCTCCTATACTTGGCAAGGCTAGATTATACTCCCCTCCCGCTTTTGCGTCTCTCTAGTCTCCTTAGTTCTCTCTGCCGCTCGTCGTTCTTGGTAGATGGATCCTTGCTGATCCAACATCTTCCTCCTCCTCCTCCACTCCCTCACACCCCAACCTTTAGCGCCGGTGATATCTGCAACCTCGATTTGTTTTCCTCCCCTGCTCTCTCTCGTGTTATTGGCCAAGCCGGGGTGGAAGAGGCGATGACCTTCATGTTAGGGTTTTGTAAGTTTTGGGTTTTTGCCAGATTGATGGGATGATTGTTTCGTGACAATTACCTGATGGTGCTAGGATGAAAGAAATCGTGGAACTACAGTAAATTCTCAAATCGGACTGCTCCATCCCTGTGTATCGATGCTGAATATTTTCTCGTCGGGAATGTCAACTTCATTGCATTGGTTGACCAACGTGTATGATCGACTGACTTCCTGGGGCAGAGAGCATCATCGGTATGTATAATCATCTCTATCTTCTCCCCTTCTACTCCGTTTTCTTCTCAAGCAATTGCCCGCTGTATCTTTAACAGGACTTCAATTATTCCTTCGATTCCTTTCTACACCTGTCAATCAATACCAAACACGCTATTGTATATGTCTGTGTTAGTTATACTATTCTTGGTTTTGTTGGTGGCTAGGGAAGAGTTTAATATCTGTATCAACCAGTGTGTAATCCCTGTTTTTTTATTCCTTAGCTGAATGGTTATGGAATATGTTTGATTCAGCTGCCACTTCTCTGTAAAGTATTTAGGCTGTTCAAAAGTAGCTCATGGCCAGTGACTTAGAGCTGCAAGTTAAAGCGGAAATGGAGGCTACAGTAGATGCCTCTAGACCCTCCATGAGTAATGAAAATGCAGGCACCCCTGTACCCATAGATGCCGAGGTGAAACATATGCAATGTGGTAATACCTATGAAGATTCTGTTTCTTACATGAAAACTTCAATATGTGTTGGGGAAAACCTGGAACCGTATGATGAGCTTGTTGAGGTTGATTTAATAAATTAGGGCACGGCACAAATGCTGGTGATATTTCTCAAATTGAAGATCGATTTGCTGGGCAAGATTCTACTGATAATTCAAGTTCCCTTAGTGGAACTCTTTCTGATGTTGAGAATGGTTCTTCCCTGAGTGATGGTGAAGTTGACTCACAGTATCTTGAAGGCAATATGCCAGGATTTTTCTTTCCTGGATTTTATACAGGATTTACAATGAGGTATATTTTATGTAAATCATTCTTGGATTTATTTTTATTTTGTTGCAGGGTGATTTGCCTGCATATCTTGTTTGACCTTGAGCTACAATTTTCTTTTCCTTTCTCTCTGATGAGCTGATAGTGTTTGATTTAAGTTAAAATTTTTGGTCAATGGGTTAGATAGCCTAATTGTGCCAAAAATTCATGGACAGGACCAACTTGCCTGTTAATAAATAATAACAATCTAAACTGGACTTCCATATTATTAGTTAATATGCCACAATCTAGTTTTAGTACCTGTTACAACATCAACAGTTACTCTTGGATGACTGGTCCTCCTTTCATCTGCCTGCTTTTATTTGTATGCTCTGGATGAATCCCTCAGTTGACATCAGGTTAGTTGATAAATATTCAGAATGTTCTGCTATCTCTTCTGGATTGGAAATATTGGTGACATGACAATGAAATGATTTCATCTCATTTACTAGTTCTCTTGAAGGTTGGTTTTTTTTCACCCCTCTTAATTGTTTTATTTCTTCGAACAATTATGAATGCTACTTTACTTGAATTGAAATAGTAGACTTTGCTTTTCTCACTTTTCATTATGCCAATTCTTTGCGCTGTTTGCAGTCCCCGTTAGCTCAGGAATCTGATTCTTTTACATTAATTTCTCTACTTCAGCATTTAAATTTAGTTTTACTACATCCTTTCTATATAAAAACTTTTTGGGTCGTATACTCAAAGAAGAGCATATATTTTTGAAGCCGGAAAATTTTTTCAGACTATATGTACAGTTTTTCAAGCCATTGATCAAGATCTTTGTAACTTGTATGAAAAAACTACATTGGGACTCTATTTTAGGGATCAAGTTCAGCTAGAAAGAAAGGGTAAGCAGTACCAATCTTCATACTAATCAGTGAGTTGCTTTTGCAAGAAATCAAAAGTAATATTTTGATGTAATAAGTTATTGGATAAATGAGATTTAATTTTTTCAGCTATGAACTTCAAAACTTAAGCTTGAAAATCGATAAAATATCAGAGCAAGTTAAGAGTATAACCATATCAAAGACTGAGATGATTAAGTAGGGAAGATTTTTAGATATGCAGTTCTTCCCATTTTGCCCTTTTTCTTAATTTATTGCTGTCTCCATTATCAAATCTACCAACTATGTAATCCCTCAGATACCTTCAAAAAGTTGGCAAAGGATGGAACTATGGTTATGGATATGTAACAGGATAAAATTGGCTTATACTGTTTCGAAATGTCTGGGTAAGTAGGCAAAATTTCATTCCAAAATATGCACTGAGAGTATGTCTCAACATTCACTTGTAAAAATATTGTAGTGAAGTTCAGAAAAATGAATTACAGGTTAGATTCTTTGCCAATGGGTTTGCTGTATGAGGCTGGTGAATTCTTTTAGTTGATAACTGTTGATTTTGTTGATGTTTCCATGCTGGATTAGCCTGTAACAAGTAAGGCAAATCTCCCTATTTGCCATTACTTCAGTCTGTTGGATGTTCTATGTATGTGGTTCTTTACCAATTGTAGGAAGGAAAGGTTGACGGATCATTGGAGAAGCTTCATATGCTGGCTTTAGTGGCGATGTTGATGGCTAGAATTGCAAATTAAGGAATTGTAGTTGCAGGCACTTCAGTATGATAAACAACTTGAACATTATGAAGAATCAAAGCAACATCTTTTTGAGAACCTTCCATCGGATGGCTCTAATTCAAGGTCACTTGCATTCTCTGGTCAAATTCCAAGGAAGTATGTCATTAAGAGGAGGAAAAGAAAACAAGTTGAGGAAACTGCTGATATCGCATCATACATGTCAAACCATAACCTTTTCTCTTATTTTGGTATGACCTGGACTATCCTCCTGACATATACCTTAAAAGTTATTATTGAAAAAGTCCTCTGGGAGGATAGAAAAACATCAGAATCTACGTTCACATGCAGACAAAAGAGTTGCTGCTGAGAGGTCTCTACTGAGTGATGGTAATCAAGGTATGGCATCTGATCTGTCCAGTTCAGTATTTGATATTGAAAGTATGTATGCCTGAAAACAAAGGTTATTGGTTATCCACTGCAATAATTTATTAGATAAAAATGAAGTTCCATCTTCATGGACCCCTAGGATAGAATGTACTTGACTTGAACATGGGATTAGAGATCTATACATGATGGCTAGTAAAATCTAGAACATTTTTTTAGAGCTTGCTTGTCCTATCACCCTCATGTTGGCCCTTTCCTTACTGTCTTATCCTGCTACTAATTTGAGCATTTTGCATTATCCTGGGTGAACATTTTCACGTTTTGATTCAAGCTGTCCTGATTTGCCAGATTGTTTTACCGTGTTGTCCGTAAGAGTGAGTGAGAATTTGTATAATCCAGTATGTCCTGTTTAAACTAAAACACATCATGATTTCTGTGTCAAGGTTCCAAGCACGTCTTGTGAAATCAAGCTCAACGTATTAAGCCTTTGAAATATTCATTTTTGTTGATTTCATTCATATAAAAATTGGTTTTTCATCTTGTAATCTGGGTTTCTGGAATGTTTTTCATAGCAAGTCTGTCCAAGTATCCATATTTAATACCTGTAATTTCTCTCTGATTTGTGTATTTTCACAAGTGCTTACTTTCATTTCTCATCGATTTTACTGTTATTGCCAATGGTGTCTTCAACTTGGGAATTGATGATTCTCTTTATCTTCGAGATGGTGATACATCCATGGAACAAATATTAGCAAAGATTGTGATGGTGCAGTCACAGATCCACCAGCTCAAGACTAGAATAGAAAAGGTGATCACTGAGAACCCTAGGAAGTTCTCTTCAGTTAATACATTGAGCCTGCCAGGCTCTGCTGGTAATATCTCTGATGAAGAACCTGCTGCTCCAGCTGCCAATGGGCAATTTTCATCCATTAAGTCTCTCTATGTTGCATCTCAGCTTGCATCTGAAGGTGATACTGCAGATATGCTTTTGTCCAGTCTAGCTGTTTCGAAACATGCACTTATCACTGCTATGCCTGATGCCGTGGAAAGCACAAAACAGGTGAAAACTTTGGTGTAAAGTGGCTATGGGCTGTAGTCTTTGATTTACGAGGGCTCATTTTTTAACCATAGATTTACTCTTCCTTGAGGTGACCCTCTGATTTGTCTTCGGTTCAAGTTTTAAGGTGTCTGCAATCTCTAACGTCAGTAAGAGTGTTGTCTCTGCTGTAATTGATGAAGCAGAGAACGTGTCTAGGGTTTTGTCCTGTATTATGACTAACCATGCTGCTGATGACATGGCGCATAGTCTGATAAATTATCGAAGTTTTCCTGTGGGAAGTGCAGACATGTCCTAGTTGCGTTGTTGTGAATAATTGGCACTACATGTTACAACTGCCCAATGGCTTTTTCCCCCCTCAAGTTCGCCATCAGGTAGTTGCTTTACTTATTTAATGCTTCCTCTGCAGATTGAGAATGGTATTCTGATAAACAATCGAGCAGCCAAGGGAGAATTGCTTAATTTCAAAAAGATTAGACTTGAACAAGACAAGAAGCCTAGGCGACGGTCAAAGAGGCAAAAGGCGGTTTCCCCAGCTGGAGTTCCTGAAGCTTCCATACCTGTGGAGACACCCTCTCCTCTGAGGCCTTGAACGTGAAATCCTATCCTTCCCTGAAGACTTACATCTCCCAACAACAAAAGGAAGCGGAGAACTGCTTCATGTAGAAGGACCAAGAGACGATTGGGTTAGATCTAAGTCAAGCTAGGATATTCATTTTACCTTCTCTAGTAGCAGATCTGGGTGCAGTTGCGTGCTAGCTGTACACACCCTAAGAATCCATCAGCGTCCTCCCCCTTTTATTCTGGGAAAATGCTTATTGTCTTCGGCTAAAATTTAGAGCTGGAATCCATTTGAGCTTTTGTCTGGAGCCAGTCATATGTTTGCCATGAAAGTAAATAAGAGATTCCTCTGTAGATCACAAGCTCATGGTGAGGTGATTTTGATGCATCATTTTGTGTTGGTGATTCTTCTTTCAACCTTGAAAAACATCTCTCAATTCCGCCCGAGTTATCATCATTTCCTTCTGCAATCAGGAAAAATGGACAGTAAGTGCCTAAAAACTAGGAACAATCCCCAAATTCTAACATATTCAATCGGGAAACAGCCATGAAACAGGGCAATGCTTCCTGAAAACATCTGGAAAAAGAAAATGGTTTTAACGTCAATTCAAACGAACTCGAATTCAGCCCAAACAAATAGCAAAAGTGGGCTGACAACCACCCAAAGACGAATTGGAATCAACACTCAAATCAGTAGCTTAGCCTACAAAATTGTTAAGTCTTAACCCTAGGGCCCAAGCAGAATTGTATAGAGCCTAGAAGAAGACCCAAGCCCAATATGACATCTTAGTGAGAAGGATGGGCTCACGGATATAGAATCAGAGATCAGCAGTTTAAGTTTAGGGTTTCTATGTAAAAGGGAACGCTCAAGTGTGGGCAGGAGGAATGGCTACTAGCTGTTTCCCTAAAAAACCAGGATATATTTAAACCATTTGTAACTCTGCCTATGATAACTAACCAAGATGAATAGCTGCAGAACACTCAATGCCATTGCTATGATTCCCTTGGCTCGATTTCCTTTCACTCTTCTTCTTCCATCTTCTACTTGATCGATCTACTATGATTTTACACAATAATCATAACATTGGCATTGTTTGTGAGAAATTTGAGTAAAAGGTCATGAAATGGGTAGAACGGGATCAAGCAGGTCTGCCCACTCGCATACTGGGTAGCTGGTAGCCCCAGAAGAACCATCTAGGTTGGAAGAGATGGCATCGGAAGGTGCATACGTGATGGACATAGAGATATCATAGGCACCAAAGGTCAGAGATAAACAACCTCCAACAAATCCACCCCATTATGGTGGAGTGCTGGCCTCACACTCAGCGAAGGCAAAGAAGGTAGTTGAGGATTTGATAAGCCTGAGGGCTATGGAAATGTTTGAGCAGATGGAGAAAGGTAAGAAGCAGGATGAAAAGGTGACATCTAGATCGGCTAGAGACACCCAAAAGGCCCTAGTTGAGGGAGGAGGAATGACGATGGAAAAGGTCTCAAACCCAACTGATGTGCCTAATATACAGCAACCATGTGCTCCACCTTCATTTTTGTAGGAAGATGTGCAGAAGACGATAGTTGATGGGATTGTTAAGGCGATGGGAACCAGCAAGCACAGCACTCATGTGTGGCCCTAAAAGAACGGAAGTTCCACTAGTCTCTTCGCTCTGAACATTCGGGTGGCAACCTTGTCTTTGAAATTTGTAGTCCCCTAGATGCACCTTATGATAGGAAAGCATATCTTGTGGACCATGTCTGTAGGTATACCTTGTCCTTTGCAGAATGAGATACCTTTGATAAGGCTATGTGTTTGTTGTTTCTAGGAACTTTGATAGGGTTCAGGTCGCACCTAGTTGATTTCACTCTTTGGATCTGGGTTCCATCACCAGTTTCGAGCAGTTGAATGACAAGTCCATCGATCATTTCATCAGATTCATGCATGTAGAAAGGGCACCCATGGAGATCTTCGTCATGGAGTAGTGTGAGGATGAATCCCTTAGACAATGGCAGCATTCCTGAGGGGACTCCACAATGATGAGCTTGCCAAAAGCATTACAATTGATCCGCCCCACTTTCCTGAACCTATTTGCAAGGGTTCGAATCTTCATTGCTATTGAGGAGTGAAAGTGGGGGAGGAGTAAGATTGGTCTAGGCTCATCATTATAGACCACCAAGAGCACTGTGAAGGAAAGCACAAAAGAAGGAAAGGAGAAGCATCACACACACACACACACACACACACTCCCCCTCACTGTTCCACAGTTAGTCGACCTAACGGAGCTACAACATAAGGACATCATCTAACCTCCTAGGCCTAAGAAGATAGTCATGGGCAAGAACATCGAATGCTACTGCCGATACCGTAGCATCTTAGGGCATGACACTGAAGAGTGCATCACCCTGAAGCATGAGATTGAGAGGCTCACTTGCGAAGGTAGCCTAGGGCACTTTGTCCAAAGAACCCACAAGGCTTGGTACTCCGGGCAACCCCTGTCCTCGAGCTCACCTTGTTGCTCACGGACTCCTAGGTGACACCAAAGCCTACGCAAAGA
Organism: Sonneratia caseolaris; assembly: GCA_900006705.1. Taxonomy (NCBI): domain Eukaryota; kingdom Viridiplantae; phylum Streptophyta; class Magnoliopsida; order Myrtales; family Lythraceae; genus Sonneratia; species Sonneratia caseolaris. Next base: position 104,112 of record CXYZ01003032.1, read on the forward strand.
CCATAGCCCCAAAAGGTACTTGAGCAAATCCCATAATCGCCTAAAGTATGATGCATAAGTTGTCAACGTGATCATCGGAGGGCTAACAAAAAATGGAGTGATGCATAGGGACTCTGTGCAATAGTTACGACCAAGGGACCCAGATCCACCTTCATCGAAGAAGATGCGAAGCACTTGACCTCAGGGCAGCATTATGATGCCTTTGGTCATTTCGGCTTAACATTGAGGGATATTGGTATGCATATTCCTTTTGCCAAATAAATTTCCCTCTCTTTTACAATGGCGTCAATCTTGGGCTCTCGAGGGGGTGATTGTGGCCACAGCCACGGCCATCTCCCGCACCATAATCTTACTTGCCCTCCGCCTCTAGATGTCTCTGCCCTACTTTTGCTCATCAATTTCCTGTGATTGATGAGGGAGGGGCGGTAACGAAGGAGGGACGATGGTCGGAAGATGGGGTAACGGTGGAGGAAAGGGCGACAGCAGCGGTAGTCGTGGAAGAGGCAATGATAGCCTACGGGTCCTTCTAATTCAGTTTGATACTATATTTTCGAATCATAATTGTTACATAACTATATAATTGAATTATTTTGAATTGGCTCTATGGTTTAATCGGTGGATTTGAATCATTTTGATAAAATAATTATAAATTAATAAATTGAATATAAACTAAATTAAAACCAAATAAAAGTCACATTGAAATAAAAAAAAAGTAAAAAAAATATAAAATAATAAAATAGAAAATTTTTAATTAAAGATAAAATTAATGTACAGGATTAATTTTTGTAGAGTTATTTAAAATGAAATTTATTATGAAATAGTAAAAAATAT
>CXYZ01003032.1:105823-182009 GCA_900006705.1 Sonneratia caseolaris
AAATATAAATTATTTAAATTTATTTAAAAAGTCATTTCTATAATTGGTATAAAAGTTGTACAAAATTTTCATGCACGGCTTGGATTTTAGAGTTGCCTAAGATGGTTGGTCTTGTAGGCACAATTAGAAAACTTTGTGCTAACTTAAATTACTAGCTCTACATAAGATGCCAGGTAGAATACAACACCAATTTTAAATGAAAATACAAATGACATATTTCAAAAATAGGAGTATGTTAAAATGACAATAGCTGATGGTTATGAATTTTTTTGGTAGAAAAGGTTGTTTAAGAATTCAGTAATTTATCTTCTTAGGAAAAGAACGAAAATGTTTTTCTCATAGAAAAACGACATCGTCCAACTCCCATGGCAGTAATCTGAAAGTTCATCAGTCGGGGCCGGGCAGGGTTCTTCGATTCTCCCTCTACGGGTCCGTGCTTTAGAGAGAGAGGGAGAGAGAGAGAGATGTCGCTAGCAGGGTCCGATTCGCGGAGCAACAGAGCGGCGGTTCAGGCCACTAACGACGATGCCTCCGCCAGTAAACTGTGAGTACATCTCTGCTTTAGTTCCCAATTTCAATTATTCATTGGTCCGATGTCACGGCACTCGTGATCAATTACCTGTGCTATTTTTCAGTGCTGCTTTCTAAAATGCTCCATGGCACTTACCAATTTAAAGGATTTTGCAAAGGAATCAAATGATGAAACTGAGTCATCTTGCAAACAATTGTCGTGTCAGATGGTGTTGTTGCCGACTGGCATGAGCTGAATTTGGATTCCTGGTTTTCTGACGTTGATGTGTCAATCGTGGCTTTCCCTTTTCTTTCATTTTCTTTCTTTCTGCACCATTGCTGATCGGTGATTAGGCAAGTAATTGTAATGATATGAATCGTTGGCTCGATGCCACCCCTTTCTTGTGTTTTCAAACTTGTCAATAATCATTGAAGCTCCTCTGTCAATAACGAGGTCTGGTGAAGGAAAATAATCTTGAATTTGATTTTGAGATAGGATTGTTACGAGGGTATGCGCCTATTTAGGTTGAGCTTTATTTATCAATTTATTTACATTGATCTTTTGATCGAACTTAAAGGATCATCCATTATTCTAGTACTTGCTGCTGAACTCTGTGTAATCCAGGCCTCTAATTCTGATTGATTGTGAAATTAAGTCCTCTATTTCTAGCTAAATCTGCTGAAAGTTGGAAAGCTGTATAGGAAGGATTTCCATGGGGCAATTTCGGGAGTTTTTTCTGAACCACAATGTGCCTGATTGTAACTTTGTGTGCTAGATAGTCATGAAAGTTACTTTATATGATAATAGAATCAGAGTTGAACAGTCTCATCCCGATTGAAGTGATCAGAACTAGGATAAGATTGAGATGCTGATCTCCTCTATGTTCAATCTGGATGATACTTGAGCTGTTTGAATAAGCTTCCACTTTCTTCATATTGTAATATAGGTCCACATTTTGTTCTTCTTTTGTATGTTACATTCTATGAATGGAAGGGTTGTTGAATTAAATGTCTTCTTAATTTTAAAGGCTCTGTCAATTCCCATTTCTATCAATGATTTTTGTGTACATGTTGGCACCTTTCTTTCGATTAATGTAGCAGAATTCTTCTTTATTTTCCCTTTACAAAGTATATTTTCCCTTTTATGTTTGACAGCTATTACTTCTTAGGTTCTGTAGCAACTGATTTTATATTGCAAAATTTGGCACTTTTACTTGTAGATCACAGAAAATGCTGAAATATTCTTGGTAAATGGGAATATATACTTCTAGTAGGCTCTTTTAACAGTCATCTATGGTGTCCCATAAATTGGGCTGGTAAGATTGGAGGTCTGTTGCTGTACAGATTTGGCTAGTTTTAAACAGATCATGCTAAACAGATCACCATTCTCATTTGCCCTTTGATAAGTAATCTTTTTTCTTCATGGAAATTTAAATGATCAGATAATTAAACTAATCCAATCGTGTTTCCTGTTGTACTAAAGGGTTGATATCTATAGTTACTATCACGTTAATGCCTTTGCTTAACTCTTGTAGTAGCCGTACCTATTTCTGGGAATTGCTTATCAGTTTGATTATGTTAAACCTGCTTTTCTAAAGAAAAATGGTGAAATTATATGGGAGGGATAATTTTCTGAACAAATGTCTCTCGTGAAGCCAAAAACAAAAATATCATACTTTTGTATTACTCTACCTTTTCCTTCTTATATATCTATCTCTAGCAAGCTCTTCTAGTTGGCTGAGTCAGAAACAAGAGGTAATGAAACATTTGGAGTTATTTGAACAAAATTCTTAAGAACTTTGTTGCAATAAGTTTCATGAATCTTGTTGATGACTTGAAGTGATGTTTGATGCATATTATCTTTGCTATTAATTCTAGAATCATTTCCTATTTGCTATTAATTCCCTAACCCAATGGTAGTTGCTGGAATGCAGCAATTGTTTGTCCATGACCTGTGATAAGTAAATATGGGGATAATAGGTGGCTGGAGCTGCCTACAGTCATAAATGGCAACAATGGGCAGTGAGCTCTCAGAAACTCCGCCCTTTGTTTTTTGAAAACATCCAAAAGTTGGATGTGTTTGTGCTGTCAGAATCAAGTTCTTAAGAAACATTTTCAAGTAAAAATGTGGGACATGTTTATGAAAAAACCTTACTGAATTCTGTAGGAAGTTGTTTCTGTTGAGAGAGATATATTTTAAGAAACAATTCCAAATAGGTATTACCATTTCCCCTTTTCTCCTCTTTTTACTTTTCCTCAGTTGCAGAGAACATTTGCACTATCTTATGATTCCTGTAATACTAGTTGCACACTTGATATTTCATCCTATAATGGTAGTAATAGTTATAAGTGATGGTGCTTTCAATCTTTCAGTGGATTCAACTCTTTCTGTTGCTTACAGGTCCTGCGTTAGAAAGGGTTACATGAAAGATGATTACGTTCACTTATTTGTGAGAAGACCTGTAAGAAGGTCCCCAATAATAAATCGAGGTAATGATGTATATATATAGGACTGGTCAAAGCACATGTGGGTATACATTCTGATGAATAACTGCCTCAGGTTACTTCGCACGCTGGGCTGCTGTTAGAAAGCTCATAAATCAGTTTCTTGATTGTAAAGGCATTACAGAAGAAAAGACTCCATTGAAGAAGCAGATATTGTCATTTGGAGCTGGCTTTGATACAATGTACTTTCAGTTAAAGGTGCATGAGTTTTCTCTGAGCAATACATTTACTTCTTCTAAATCTTCAATTCATGTTGAACCCCACACCCCACCTCGCAAACTTAAAAAAAAAAAAAAGCCCTACCCCAATGTAGTTGAATTTGGCTTATATTGACTTTCTTTCTCCTTCCATGGTTTCTTTTATATTACTTAAAACTTTTTTAGATTAGCTGATTTAAGAAGCATGGAAACCTTAGATATTTGTGATGATTTGAAAGATGCCTGGTGTCTGCTTGGGGATGTGTGGTGGTAAATTGCTTTTGCATGATCAGAATCTGGATTTAGAATGTGGATGGGGATTAGGCCACTGTTTTCGAAGATAGATCTAAAAGAAAATGAAAATACTTTTAAGTTCCTTTCTATTCTGTTAATGTAGGTTGTTTAATTTTATAATCTCTTTTCATATTCAAGAAAGTAAAGAATATGGTTTTACATGATCTAGGGTTTGCTATGCATGAAACAATTAGTATATTTTGCTATAGTTGGAGTACTCTATTTCATGTCTTTTTATTTCTCTTGGCAGGATGAGGGCAGGGCACCACATCTATATGTGGAATTGGATTTTAAAGAGGTGTACTATGATGAGTTTATTCTTGTGATATTTTCCTATCTGCAAATGCTCTAACAGATCTGCAGGCTGAAAGATTTACTTGATTGAAGTTTATATTAATCTTAAACTGAATTTATTTGAGCCATGTCAGTAAAATTGACCTTTTTCCTAATCTGAAACTCTGAAAATTGATACACTGATACCATTGAGACACTGTCTTGGTTCTTAGTATAGTAGCAGTTGCTTTCTAATCTATATTAAAGTCTACATTTATGATGGAATTTGATGGAGCAATACCTACTATACTGTGAATTGTTTTACTATTGAACATTGTTAAATCATGGCTTGTCACTTTTTTAAACATGTCCTGGCCATTGTTGGACTTCTTAAAGAGGCTGACTTACCTGGCCTTGTATGGGTGTTCATATTCAAGCGGCTCTTTGTTACCAAGATCAAAACTCTGGAGTCTTATAGAAATTGTCAGGGAGCCTTCATTTAATGCTTTATGGGCCAACATGGGGTTCATAGCGGTTTAGACTTACATACAATTGTGCTGGTGTTAATGTTCTGGTTAGCCTTTTTTAACAGAATCAAAATGTATCTGATTGAGTGGTTTCATTGTCATCAGTGTTTGTCCTCTCAAACATTGATTTAAGCTGGATGATATTTCCTTATCAGGTAACTAGTAAGAAAGCTGCCATTATTGAGACCTCCAGCCAATTGAGAGAGAAAATTGGAACAATGGCATCTATATCACGAGGTGCATTGTTGAACCTTTTTTGCCTTCAAGTTTCTGAATGCCATTTCTTGTGATTTGCTTGAATTTAAAAATCACTTGGTTTGATCTATCAAAAAAAGTGGCAAATGTTGCATTAATGCAGAGAATATGTGGTGAACTTTAGATATCTTCCAATAGTAGAATGAGAAGAGAATATCCTTTCCTTAGACAAGGATTATTTAAGAAACTTGAGATGTCTTTCCTTTGACATACGTTTTCTTGGATAGTGACAGGAGCTTAGATTACTCCTCTGAAGGAAGGACCTGTTAGAACTTTGAGGTTAAATCTTTATTAATAATTTCAAATATTGGATCTCTCTTCTACCAGTGATGAGAAAATACTCTTGCAATCATCAGTACTGCATAGTTTTACAAGATGCTGTCTTTATTATGTTGCCTTTCTTTCTAGCTTTCTCTGTCTCTTCCTTTCTTTTTCAATCTTCACTATTGTACACCTTTTTGCAAGAAAATATTCAATCCTAATTAGTTCATGTTCAATGGGCCTTTGCTGGAAGACAGCCAAATCAACTTAAGAGTTGAGATTGTCTTGTTCGATGAAGATGGGTCCAAAGAAAAATATATATCTTTCAAGAAGATATTTTAGCTCTGGTTGGAGTTTCTCCTTGTGAGGCAATGCCAGTAATTTTTTGGAAATTAACGACAACAGCTTCCTCTCTGGAAAAATATTGACATGATAGCTCTTTCAGTTGCAGTACTCCTTGTTATGTTAAAATATGCCCCCTCACATCCAGGCTCATGGAGCCACTGCTTAGAGTTAATTGATATTAACTACTTGCAAGAATGACTTTGAGCACTTTGAATTTGTAGAGAAGGGAGAAGTAATAAGTGATGACTACAAGCTGCTGCCTGTTGATTTGAGGGACATAAAAAGGCTGGATGATATCATAGCATTTGTTGATATGGATCCTAGGTATAAACATGTTATCATTTAACTTCATACAGAATTTAGTTTTGGTTCATTTAATCACTCATGAATGTGCAATTATGCTCTATAGTTAGTGAGGTAATATTATATTATAGTATCCTCTAATCTTTAGCAGAATGTATGATGATTTGGTTCCTATCATCTTTAGTATTTTATGCTTCCTTTTGATATTGCAAGTCTATTAGAAGTTTGTTGCTTGTAATGCTGCTGTTCTGTGAGGATATTAAGAAAATTCTGACATTGTTGTCAGCTTGCCAACATTTATAATTGCAGAGTGTGTCTTGATATACTTGGATCCAGATTCAAGCCGTTCGATTGTAGGTTGGGCCTCACGAATATTCTCAACTGCAGTGTTTTTCTTATATGAGCAGGTCCCCTTCTGTCACTCATATGCTTCTTCTATGGTTTTTCCTGTTATTCTATGAGAAACCAAATCTGTTGTCATGTGCACCTTTTGGAGGCTACAGTTTCTTTCCTCCTACCTCAATATGCCACATTTTCTCTCGTCTTCCTATGTAAACAATTATTATTCACCTTTGTATTGGTCCTATGCAGATCCATCCAGATGATGCTTTTGGGTTACAAATGATCAGGAACTTGGAGGTGCATTGCTGTCCCCGTTATTTTTCATTTCCCATCTGGCTTAGAGAATAATGTGAGAATTGGGTATGGATCTTCTGGTTTTGACAAAAAAAAAGTTTAAGTAGAGGTTGATAGTAGTTTTCTTACCTCACTGGTGCGCCAGGTTGTTTATAGACTATGCTATAGGGGAGCACAAAGAGGGACAAACTATTTTTTAGATTATTAATCCAAAAAATTACAAAGACCAGCTTCATGAGCATTATTCTTGGGTAACTCTTGCACTGTAAGTGAAGGAACGAGATCAAGTCTTTGTTGTACCAGTCTACTTCCTTGTCCTATCCTGCCCAACTTTTTAAGGGAAAAGCTGTCCAGTAATTGTTTAAATGTAGTAAAGTTTATTGAAATGTTGCTGCCTTAGAAGGGATAGCTGCTGGTTCTTCCGACTAATCTTAGAAGGTGGTGGGCTTATCAATGGATACAATACGAGAAACATCTTTCTTACCTGTGAAGTGCGCCTTGACATGCATAAAATCAACAGAATGTGTGGAAATATGATTGAATTGTTAGTAAATTAAACATATACCATCAACCAGGTAGACAATTACTAAAACTAAGAACATGAATTTCATGGGAGTTTCATCATGCTGGAAACCAACTGGAAACTATTGTTGGAATTTGAGGCCATTGATCTGTGATTGTTGAGAAATAATTATCTTCAGTTATTGTAATTGCGATTATTTATCAATTGTACTCTGAAACACAATTGCTTTCAATTCCAATCAACTGCTCGTTATGCATTCTGGCTCTCTTTGCTCTTCCTGATACTAATCTTCATCTTCCTTTTCCTACCCTTTGGTTTACAATTGAAGTCCAGGATTCCCCTCACAGTGGCTTCGAAGTCATTTTTTACTAGTCTACTGCAACAAAAAAAGTCAGCTGTCATTCTTGGACAGGAGATTGATTTGAAATGGAATAGTAGTTTATTACGGCAATCTTTTTCAACAAGGAAACCAGTAAAAATCACACTAGATTATTCAAATAGTGTATTTGCATTTGTTTCTCCTGGATGATAATGTATTTAAAAGAAAAAAATGGATCCTAGAAACATTTTTTTAAGGACAGTTCTTTAGGTAGTAAGTTATCATAATTGTCCACTTTGATAATTTCATGATATGTAAGTCAAACATCCAAGCTATGTTCTTTAACTGCAGAGTAGAGGCTGTGCTCTCCTGGGTATACATGCTACACCAACTTTATCTGCAAAGGAGAGACTCTTTCTTGATCAGGGATGGCAGGTAAATGCATGGCATGGCTTCTACAATTTTATAATCTTCTGCTAATTATGCTTTAACTTTTTCATGGTAATGATAGATCTATGCATCTCCTCTGATCATCTAGAATTATGTGCTATGGGTGGAAACTCTTGCCTAAAATAAACAGCTAAACTTGATGCAGTATGCAAGGATTGGAATTTGTCAATCTCGGCTGCCAGATGGATTTGTTTTCTACACAAGAATTTTTTATGATATTGAAGTTACAGCCACCCCAAAAATTTGAATTAAAATCGATAATTCCTTGAATCTTACTTTTTTCATGGGAAGCTGTGATCATTTCTTTGTTGGTTGTGCCAAAGTTTAATGTTTATCTAAATATTTGACATTTACCAGTAGATAGCATTTTGATTTGATATTAAAATAATGGTCTTCTTTTGATTGCATGTAATGGATTTCAGTGGGCCACTGCTTGGGACATGCTGAAAGTTTATAGCAGTTTCATTGAAGCTCAAGAGCGACGCAGGTTTGTTGTCTGTGAGATATGGAATTTTTGTTATATTTTGCAGTTTACAGTCTTTGAGATTATTGAACAATAACTGAGTAACTTATGACCTGTCAAACACTAAAGAGAGAAATGGAACTCGACCATACACCCGCCAACCAAAATATGTAAAATCCTATGTATATTTGAAATGAATAGCTTGTATCTAATGTAGGCTTGGATTTTTTTGTATAGACTTAAAATACTATGAGATTGGTGGAACACAATAAAAAGCATTGGCCAATTTGTTCATTGTATCTGTGTCCTACCTGTACGTGTACAAAGATTTAGATTGATCTTCATTTGTTGATTTTGTTTAATTCTGCCCAAAATCTATTTGGAAAGTTCTATAGTTTGGCCTGTAATATGCTCTGATATTATATTTTGGGTTTCCCTTTTTGGTTTTGGGGGCGGTTGGGGGTGGTGGTGATGTGGGGTTTGGGGCGCTTAGTTGGTGTCTTTTTTTATTTCTGAAATATACCCTTGGTTTTTATATCTCAATTTATAATAACATTAAATTAGGGTTAGTAAAGTTAGCAATAGCTACATGCTTCTTTAACTTTCACTTTTGCCTTTCACTCCTCTGCTAACTCTTTACTTATTCTTTTTTTTTTTAATTTTGTTATCAATTTATTTCAGTTTCTTACCCTTCCATCCTTTTTATTGAAGAAATATATATATGTCAGCATTATAATATTTTTTGTAAAATAATTAGCTATGATCGAATATATTGTTATTTTATAGTATTTTACATAATTTGCAATTTTCTTTTTATGTAAATTCATTTATAACATCATGGTTTCGTACAAAGTATGTGAGCATATCTAGTATTCTCTAGTCTTTTGGAATTTCCTCCTCTGTGACTGTTGATGTGATGTAATAGAGAATCTTCTCTTCTACTCCCTGTATAGCAGAAGTTTACCTCTTTCTTAATCAAGGAAATGAGCAATTGATGAATAATTTCCATTAATAATCCATCTCGAATTTTGATTCGAGATATGAGCATTTTGCTGACAGCTGCAACAGAAGTTGCACTCACTGTATCCATCTTTCTCAACATTCAATGTCCTTGTTTTTCTCCTTCTAGAATCATTTTTACATGGGAATCATTTGGGAACCAATAATCCAGTGGATAGTTGTCTCTGGAGAGTGCTGTGGGTATTGCTTCCTTTGCCATCTTACTTTTTTCTGGATTCTAATTAAGACTTAAATCCTGGATTAAAAGCAATAATCACTTGAAAGGCATCCCATTATTTCTAAATGTTGAATATTGAAAAACTGGGGGAAAACATATGTACCTTTTCTATTTCTTTTATAATTTTCATAAATTCATTTTTTATTGTGCTCCCTGTTTCATTGTGATATACTGTCATGCCTTAACTGAAATATTATAATGTATTCTTAGATGACCATTTTGTTTCAGTCGATTGACATCTGTGATGTTATCATTCTCAGGATTGAACGCCTTGAAATATTTGATGAATTTGAAGAGTGGCACATGATGCAGGCAAGTAAATTTTTGTTGCCGTCTGATGTACAGTTCATGCATCAATGCTAGTAATGTCAGCCCATGATGAAGGCTCCATTCTCGTATACAGTAGCCTGAACTGAATCAGATTGAACTGGTCCTAGTAACTTTGTTTCAATAGTCCTAACTGAAGTCTATGGATCCTATTATAACTTGTCAAGGGACAGATTGCTGTATTGCAGCACTCTTGTGAATAAACAGACATTGTTATTTGTGGCTATTATATGCATTTTATTATCATAAAGTCAGCAGCTGCAAATGTACCACCTATTTTCTGGGTCGACAGGCATAAATCTGAACTCGTCTTTAACCTGCTTGTTTTCAGGAGCACTATTGTGTGGCTTATGCAATCAATGATGCAATGGTATGTCTCCATGTGCTTTTTCATTCCTCTCTCTGGACATTGATTTTGTAGATTGGTTGTTTGTGTGATGAGATTAGTTATGAGTAAATATCCAATTTTTTGAAGCCTTATGTAAGATTTGTATCCTAATGGCCTTTGGTCCACCAGTAAATCTAACATATGCCATAAACATACTGCACCTTTTCGGTTTCAGGAATGTGTGAATTTGAATTTCAAAGAACTAACCTTAAAATGAAGAGAGAAAATATGGGGAACTGAAAAGGGGAAAAGTCCTCATTTGCGCAATAATTTGTCAACATTCACTTTGTCCAAGATTGTCCTGTTAGGAGGGAGAAGAGGAGAGGAGTGGTTACTGTTGTAGGGCCATTTTGGTCTGAAATAGACATTTCAAAGTTGCTTTGGACTTCGTTATGAGGGATGCCATAGTCTGAGGAGGAGAAAAATAGGATTAAACAAAGTGGAAATTTCCTGATATATCACATGGTTTGGTGAAATTCCCCAAAATATCATGAATTCAAAAATTGCGGAAATTGCCACATGACTTGTGAAGTGTTCCCCATAATGTCAAAAACACTGATGGCAGTATGCCAACATAGGAACATTTCACAAGTCATATGACAATTTTCGCTCTTTTCAAAATGTCATGATATTTTGGGACATTTCACTAAATTATGTGATATATCAGGCAAGTAATTCTTAAACAAATCCCTTACAAGAATTGAACTCATTATCTCTTTATTTCAGATCTAAAGGTTGAGGGTGAGTGCAACTGCTGAACTCTTTTTCAGTAGGTTTAAGAGTTTGAATCTCCTTTCCGTCACTTGTAGGGGCTGTTGAAGGATTTTGGTTTCCCAGTCGACCAGCAGCTTAGCAGGAGCTCTCAACAAGCAGCATTACCGTGACTTCACGCCTAGGTCTCCTTGGAAATGGGAGGATGGTACTTAGGTGGCAAAACCTTATATATCACCTACAGGTTTTCCTTTTTATACATAAGAGTCTATCTACGTCCCGTCGTTTTCCCGTCATACCGGTACTGATGTGGCTCTCAGTTGAAAGGGTGGCTTTTTTTTGTTTTTTGTTTTCCCTTTCACTGATTTATTGTTATATTTACTTTATTTGATGGCCTTAGCCATGGGGTCTGTGGACATTTGTGAATGATTATGGGGTTTGGTCATCCATTCGGATCACGCTGAGATACGGATCCTATCTCCCTTTTCTTCTCAAACTTCTGCTTGACCCAATTAGCCTGGTAGTTTTGGATGCTCCGATTGGTACGGGTTATGAAGTATTTACGGTGAGGTGCGTAAAGTGACTTATGTTAATATGCTTGAAGTGTTGCGTTTAATTTAAGTGGATCTGTTAATGCTTGAAAGGACCTTGATGTAGTGAAGATATCATGACCAACTATGAAACAGTTAATCAATAATAAGTTGGGGATGAACGCCATAGACAAACTCCATTAACTTTGATAAGTTCTTCAAAGAACCAAAGAGAATATAATCTCTCTATGTATTTATCTAAAATAATACAAGCCACAACCTTTATAATATTGGCAACTTATAATGTTTCCTAAGTGGTTCCTATGGATTAAGAAACTATAACAAAGGAAATTTCCCAATGTGTTATTTGCAAGGAACAAAATTGGAAATTGATATCTTCTTCTAAGGCAAAAAAATATATTAATACCAACTAATTTTAATTTGCTGCTTTTCCTTTCTTTTTATAGGCTTATAGGAACTTCTTTTCTTAAAAATATTTCCTTTTATTGCTTAGATGAAATATATTTGATAATCATTATGCATTTCAACTACTTATCTGTCAAGTGCATTTCCGTTTCTTTGCTCTCATTAGCTCCTCTTTCCATTTTGAGCATCTCTTGACTTCAATACGTTGCAATTTCAACACATCCATACTACTCTATAGTCCACCTGGTACAGGTAAAACAATGTTAGCCAAAGCTGTTGCAAGTCATACAATTACAACCTTCATTAGAGTTGTTGGTTCATAGTTTTTTTAGAAATATTTGGGTGAGACTTGGTTTTTCTAAGTCATCATGTGACTGTAAAGATTTTATGAATATTGTATGAATAAGAATTAAAACGAATACATTTAGCATGTGACTTAGGGAATATAACTCTTAATTGCACTTAAGTACTTGAAATTTTATTAATTTTCAATTCAACCTATCATAGGATTGGAAATTACTTTTGGGTATCTGTATATTAGTTCCTATACTTTATGAGTTTATCTATTAAAATCATTTTATTTAATTAGTTCATTTAATTGATCCAATTAACAGGACATCATAGATATACAATTGATTGATATATTGTTGGACCATATCAACTGATTAAATCCAATGCTTCGTACTTATGCAGCAGGGGATAACGAGAGAGAAATCATGCAGAGAGAATAGGCTGGCGAAGAATGATTTAGAGCAAATGTACTTCGGTCCAGAACATTTCAGGCAGAAATTTTGGATCAGAGGTTTGTGGGCTTAGCCCAATATTTGATAGGGAGAGGTTTTGGGCTCCAACAGAGAGCGCGCCTGATTTTGGAAGAGCATTGAACGAATGAATTTCTGGAAGTCCGGAGATTTGCTCTTTGCCGACCGACCGCCCGCCGTCGTACTGTGACCTAATCACCCTCAACTCATCTCCCTTTCGTCGTGATCGAGAGAGTCTTGATCGTTTCCTGTATTTAGTCACTATTTTCGCCATCGTTCACCTCCCGGCTCTGCCAACTCTAGAGTTGAGTTAGAAAGGAGTTACTGAAGATGAGGAACAGGAAGGTAGAATTTGAAGCTCTCTCTCTCTCGTGATTGATTGGAGAAGGTTAGGAGGTTAGCGCTCGAGTGGTGACCGTCTTCAGAAGAGAAACCCAATAAAGCTTTTTTTTGCCGTTCTCCCCGGTCGCAATTCTCCTCTGGCTGACTACTACCAACTCCGTTCAACCGGAAAGCCGTCCAACCCATTCGTGACCCACCATGCACGTTGCGACCTTCAACCTCATTTTGGACTTCATGCTTAATTCCTCTCTCATTTTCGGAACTATATTCTGTTTCTAATTCTCTATTTTTATCGTGGACTCCTGAAAATTAGAAGGCTGAACCCATTCGACAATCAGAATTTCACTAGCAGTTAGTTGGTTAAATCTATGGAGACTGCCAAGGATGGCTCTTCAGGTTCCAAAGTGGACAACAAGCCGGTGGTCGTCAGGGTGAAGCGGAAGGCTTTCCACTCTCTATTGGATGCGTTTTGTGAGTTTTCCCTCCCCTTTGCAAGGATGTCGACTTCCTTGTCCCAAATTTTACTTCCATAGAAATGTGAACACAATTTGTCTCGAGGATGGTTTAGTTTCTCTATGTTTGAAGCGTTGTTGCCAATACTTCATCTTACTTTTTTGTCGCTGATACAGTTGCCGTGAGGTAAATCAATGGTGGCTGTTCTCTTTGGTGACATCTATACTTCTGTTTGAGCTACTTGCAGGGCTTGAAATCAACGAGAGGCCACTCAAGCGCTCACTTTTGGACCTTGAGAACCTATCCATCGGTCATTCATCTGGAAAAGGTAATTCAACAGCAGTTAGTTATCTTTACTTCTCTTTATTATTAATGAAAGAAAGTACACAGAGTGAATGTCTGACGATGCTCTCTCAGTTTTTCGTCTGAAATGCTCTAGAGGTGATTGAACTGTTTGATATTTGGAATCGTTGATACCACTTGAATTAGAATCCTATGTTTTGCTGACTACTGATAATTTGATTCACCATCTTTTACTGATTTAGAAAATAGGTATGTGCTGAATAATTCTGTTACATGTCCTTAAATTGCACTATGAGGTGTCATCTTGTGAGTCTTTTGATTATTCATGGATTCCCATCTGTCATTCTGCAAATATAACCAATTTCCTTCCTGCTCAGCTGTATTGTATCATAATTTTGTAGTTGCAACAGAGGAACGACGGACTAGAAAGGTCCTAGTCAAACATGTTGACACAAGAGATAGCTCAGACGCAACATTTGATCTCTTGCAATCATTAATGGTTTGTACCCATGTTCTGTGATATTTATATATAGAATGTATTAAATTGGTAATCAGTGTGCATATTTTCTGGACAAAGAAAGTGTCTACAAATGATTAATGCAGCACTGCTTTTGAAACAGCCACAGTGTTCTGAAGGGTCAGAATCTAGAACAAAGAATGAAGAAAGAAGACGCACGTGTAAGAGGAAGAATGTGAGTATTCCTTCCTTTCTTCTACTCCGTCTCTCTTTTGCATGCCTTCAATTGGTTCAAAATTTATATGTCTGCTTTATTTCTTATACTTCTGCATTTATAAAATGCAGATTCAAGAGGATCTATTTTCTAAAGCAAGAGAGACAAAAGAGGTGCCTTCAGCTGGTGATGATTTAGATAATCTTTTATCTCAACAAGTAACTAATCAAGCTTCGTTCCTCTACTGTAGATTTTTGCAAAAAATGCTCGATTTGAACAAATATGGAGGAGTAGATTGGGAAGCCACCTGATGAATGATAAAACTCTTCATGATATGTATCATTTCTATGATGTTTTGCGCATTGATGAGAAGGAAAAATCTGGGCAAGTCTCAGAAAAAGGGCATGTCTTTGGTACTTCACCACGTCTCCTCTTCATCTGAGTGCCCAACTAAAAGGTTTGCCTCACAATTTAAATGCAGAATTGTAAGTTTGGAGGATCAGAGGATGTTGTGTAGTTACCTGCCTTTGTTGAGGGAGTTCATTCCTGATGCTGCAGCTGAGATTGAATTGGATATGGATGCGCAGTCTTCTAAACAAGGTTATCGTTTAATAGAAATTGTATCTTCTAATGTCTCTGCTATTTAGATCTTATTGATGCCCATGCATATAAAATGAGTGGATTCATCTTCTGTGTCTGGTTGGGCATCTATGCACTTATTATGATAGGAGTGAAATATGATTATGTGTATGATTACTACATCATGCAAGACGGTGTGGAGATGACTCAGGAAGATTCTTTGAGTGGCTTGCCCTTGTAAGTGCTATTGGTAGTCACTTTTTCATCATTTGTGAAAAGGGTAATATTTTGAATATCTGCATATACGTGCTTTGTTTTAGGGTACAAGTTGATGATGCAGATGATTTCTATGATGGGCCTGATTCAGAATATGAAACTGATGATTCTAATGGTATTATAGTCTCTTCCTTTCTCATTTCTTTGTAGTCATTTTAAATTGCTTACTTATGCAGCTGCTTGATTTGTATTTGGCAGCTGAGAATAATCCTTTAAATGATTATCCGGATGAGACATCAAATGATGAGGAACTTGAGAGTGAAGAAACAAACAGTGAAGAAGATGAGGAAAAAGATGAAGATGATGAAGGGAGTGCAAGCGACAACTCATCGGGTGAAGGTGTAGATCCTAAATTTGAAGATGAGAAAGGGTTTGATATTAATGAAGATGATTTTGATTATGCCGATGGGGATGCTGACCCTGATGATTGGAGATGGTCTTATAGATAAGATAGTGTTGGACAAGACCACCAAGTTCAGACTGGAGATGGTCTTATAAGGTAAGATAGGTTGGACATGACCACCAAGTTCTAATAGTGCGTTGGACTTATGGAAAGAGGATCGATCATGGAGAGAGGGACCAAGGTTGCCTTGCCTTGGGAACTAAGTTGTATTTGGGTACTATATCGAAAGTCTTGCTTGAATGAGCTGCAAGTTTGAACCAAAGAAAAATGAAGAGATATTGTAGACTAGGCATGATAAAAGGGGAAATCTCTATGTGGTTTAGTGAAAATTTCTTATAATGTTATGAACTTAAGAAATACTTTAAATTATTATGTAGTTTTTGAACTTCTCTTCAAAATATTGTGACTTCTGATACCGTCATTTTTTTTTAGCTGAATGTACAGATATCATGCTGGCTTGACCAAAAGATCTCGCATGGACGGGTAAAGTGTGACTATTTATCGGACAATTATTATAAAAGTTTTTAATCTTATTCATTTTTTTAACATTTACTTTGAGAACATTCCAATCAGATCTGCTTCCTATATGTCACAAATCAAATAAGATCAAACACCAGCTTCGCACGTTTATTCAAATTCAAACATTTTAATCAAGCAAATCACTATCATCTCTTTATTCAATACAAATAAAAATGCAAAAGCTGAAAGTTGAACACTATCTTTCATGTTTGCTCGATTTCAAATTTATTTA
This sequence comes from Sonneratia caseolaris, assembly GCA_900006705.1. NCBI lineage: Eukaryota > Viridiplantae > Streptophyta > Magnoliopsida > Myrtales > Lythraceae > Sonneratia > Sonneratia caseolaris. The sequence continues at coordinate 121,843 of CXYZ01003032.1, forward strand.
GACATTTTCACATCAAACCAAAAACCAGGAGAGTGAAGACGGGAGAACAAAGCATGAATCCATAAAAGAGGGTAAATTAAATATTTTATTAATATAATGATATAAAAATTTTAAAATATAATTTTGTATTATATATATTTTTAAATATATTATGTTTTAATATATTTTTTCCATTTTTTTATTAATATTATTAATTTTTAATAACGCTTACCGATTACGCGAAACATTTTTATGAGCTGAATTATTATTTCAACTGAATGAATTCCACTAGCGGACCCACTACTTTATTTTTTTCCCTTTTCAACTCCTCTCTCTCTCTCTCTCCCCATTTACTCTGTTTGCTCCATTTTTTTGTGTTAACGGACTCTGTTACTGTTTTTTTTCCCGTCTTTTTTCCCTCTTCTTTCCATTGATGAACACGGGCTATTCTACTCTCGATTCTCATCATCGAGGATGAAGAAAGGAAACGAAACACCCCAAAGTTTTGACCTTTTCCGGTTAAAGGAAAAAAGAAAATATGAGATTTTTTTCCTCTTTGATAAACTCCCCTCAGTGATCTTTATTCAGAACATTTGTTTCTGGAAAGAAAAAAGATACCCAAAAGCAGGGAGATAAGAAGGAATTGACGGATACCGAAAAAATGAAGTAAATGTAAATTTGTGTTTGACTTGTCCTCTGCTCTTCTTTAGCCAAAAAACAAAACCAAGATGGTTCTAAAGGAGAAAATCGTGCCGCTTGTCAATGACGATTTGCCCGAGAGACGAAGGGTCCTGACTCCCAAGACCTAGTGATTACTCCCACCTCCGGCGTTGCCTCTGCTCCTCCTCCTCTAGTCACTACTATCCAAGAGAAAATGTGACTCCTCCGGGACTTGGTGGGCCAAGGCCGGTGCGGTAATACTTTTGCATGGGAAGCGGTGTCTCCATATAGAAAAAGAAAGGAAAGTGCATTGAGAGAGAGACTTGTGTGAGGAGGAAAGGGCAACGTGGAGAGAGACAAAGAAAGTGAATAGTATATTGGGAGAGAGAGCAGAGGAGTATAAGTAGTCATATCATATCATAAAAAGCTATATATAATCAGTCAACATTATTAAAAATTAATAGTTTTAATCAAAAATTTATAAAATATATTTAAAAGGGTATTTAGTATAAATTTATATTTTAAATATTTTATATTAAAATATAATATTAATAAAATATTTGGTATTATATATGTAATTTACCCATAAAAGAATCAAAAGAAACAATCTGGTAAGTTTTTCAGCTGCACCTTTCCGCGGTACAGGAGGCAAAGAGGCTGTTGGAGGGCTTTGTCACAGCGCCGTCGGGTCACATACGAGACAAGATTGCAATTTTACCGTCTCGTTTCCTGGATTTACACAATTCTGTATACTGAGTGAAATTATGATATTTTCATAAAATAAAATCTATGAAACTACTATATATTTGATCATGACTGATCTATAAAACGGTAAATCAAAACTTGAATCAAGACCATGTCTGAACTCCAAATAGCAATTATTTTTATTCATTTTCATTTTTGTTGTACTCCAAAATGGTTTTATATTAATAGGGAAAATAACTGTAACTTTAGGGGTTCTTAAACTTTATCACTACAGACGTATAATTTTTGCTCCAGAAAAAGTTCAGGACTTACATAACAACTCAAAAACGCATGAGTTAAGTTAATCCCATGAAATTGACCAAGTTAACTCAATTAGAAAGATATAAATTTAAATGAATCACAAGGATCATCAAATTGTTTTGATTTAACACTTTTTGAGTCTCATAATTTATTTTGGAGAGTTAGATATAATTTTTTGGACATAAACTACACAAGTTTGAACAGAATTGCATTTTGATATGTTTCAAAAGAAAAATCATAACTATTTATAAGATTATCTATTTTGAGTTAAATTGATGTTTTTGAACTTCTAACTCAAAGTAGATTAAAGAAAAAATACCTTGCAAAAAAGACTAATTGAGAGATAATCCACTTTTAAGCTAAAAGTGCTACTATTCTAACTTTGAGATATTGATGGGGGAGTTGGGATTGAAAATACGAATTCTATGAACTCAATGAACATTTCATGAATTTCACTTTTTGTAAATCTTAAAACTTAGTGAATTTTGTCGGAAAAATGATTTAATTGGAAAAAGAAAAGAAAAGAAAAAAGAAGCTATAAATAGCAATAGTAGGGTTTGGGAACTGCCAGAAGGTTTCTTGGCAGGAGAGAGGGGCTGCGATAGACCTGGCAAAATTCGGCCCGGCCCGATAGCACGGCATGGGCCCTGATAATACCGTGCTGGGCCAGTGCTTATCATGCCGTGTTGGCAGGGCCCGATAATTTTATTGGGCGTGCTGGGCCGATGATCCCCAGGTCGTGTTGGCACGATAGCCCGATTAAATATACTTAAAAAAAATCTAATACACTATCAGACATTATTGAAGGATAGAAAAAATCCAATTTGTGCGCTCACTTGATTGCAAATAAGCCACGATCAAACGAGATTATCAAGCCGGGTCAGAACTGCTTCTATCTTATCATGCCGTTCCGGCCCGGCATGATATCTTAAAGGGCCGTGCTTGGGCCAGCCCTTATCATGCCATGTCAGCTCGGCACAATAAGACCGGGCCGGCACAATTTGCCACCTCTAGGCTGCGAGCTTGTATTCCCAGGGGAGGTTGAACAGAAACAAAGGGAGGAAGGCTATTCGTCCTCTCCAATCGTTCCTCGGCAGCTGTTGTCCGGCTTGTTGCACATCGACCTCTCTTTCATTCATTGCTCTGCTCGTGCTGCTGCTGCAATTCTGTCAACACCAATACAGTGCCTCACCCACTCTTCCTCCGCCATTCAGCTGTTCTTCTCTGCTGTTCTATACTGCTTCTCTGTCCGGCAGTTTCTTCCTCCTCATCCACTTCTACTGTCCGGAAGCTTATCTTTGGCTCGAGGTTACTGTCGGTCGTCCTTCAGATGGCCACTCCTCTGCAGCCCGACTTGCTGCTGCCGATCGACCTCTTTTCCTCAGCTTTTCTGGTCAGCATTCCAAGCTCAGCTCCCTCCCTTCTACTGTTTCACAATTGTGCGCTGCTGCTGGCCGTTGTCGCTTGATGTTGTTTGTCTGTTGCTGCCGCTGTTTGCTACAGTTCGACCTCCCCTGATGCTCGCCTTTGTTCAGCAATAGCTGCCCAGTGCTGTCGTTCCTCAGTTCAGCCTCCTTTGTCCAGCTCGGCTCCTCCGCTCTGCATCTCCTTCCACTGCTCGTACTGCAGCTCGTCCTCACCAGTTCGACCTTCTCAAGGTCGGCCCCTGCTCCTCCATTCAGCTGCTCACCTCTGCTCATACCTCAGCTCGACCTGAGTTTGAACCTGCAACTATTCTGTTCGACCTGGTTGTTGCCGCTCCATTCAGTCCCGCTTCATCCAGCACCTCCGCAGCAGCTTGTTCTTCATCTAACGATGTCATTCGCTGCAACTTTGGCCATCAAAACCTCATGAACAATAGCTTAGGATCAGTATATCATCTCCTTCGATTGCTTCTCCTACCCTTCCTGTCATTTTCTTTAGTTTATTGATTTAATGGCGCTGATTTCACTGCTATATGTCTCTGTTTCATTTGGCTGTTATTTTACTTCATTTGGTGCTTAGTGCCTGCTTGATATGTCACTGTTCTTATGGCTCGAGATTGCTGTTACATTCAGCTGCATCTCTCCTTTGTTTAGAGGCTAATTGTTGCTTGATTTAGGCTCGGTGTTGCTCCTCGGCTGCACTCCTTTGAGCTTAGCTACATAGCTTGCATTGGTTGGTCCTTAAGTCGGTTTAGTTGATGCATCTTCTTGATTGATATTGGGAGAATTTAAGGGTTAACTCTTGGGTAACATGGCAAAATGTTTTCAACTGAATTTGCGCTTCTATTGCTGATTTTTGGCAAGAAATTTCAAGGCTCGATCAATGTCATGTTCAATATTGTTTTTTAAAAATGTTCAATCCGTAAGGCCCCTTCTTTAGGTTGAGCAATTTTGAGGTCCACAATGTTGATTTCATGACCTTTTTAATACTTGTTTCGTTGCCATTTTGTGTCCATATTTTCTTGTTTCACTTAGCCTCGGGTCCACCTAATTTGTGGGTCGGTTCTTAGGCCATATGGTGTAGTAGTTACATCAGAACTTGGCCTTAATTGACTATTGTTTCGAATAAGAATTCCAAGGTTTGACTGATGCCAAGTTAGAAAATGATTTAAGCCCGTCGTTTGGGCTGATGCAAGAATTGAATTTCAATAATTTTGTAGCTTAAGGTGCTGATTTCGATTGCCTTGTTTTGATGAAAGGTAAATTACACAGTTAGTATAAAAAATTTTACTAATGTAACACTTTAGTATAAAATTTTTAAAATGTAATTATATAATATATTTTCTTTCAAATATGCTACACTTTAGTATATTCCGTTAATTTTTTACTAACACCATTAATTTTTTATGACATGGACGGTTTACGTAGTACTTCTTGATGAAGTGACTTTATATTTCAAATATATGGAGTGCTATATGGCATATGGTAGGATTTACTATTTCTTTTTTTCTTTCTCCCTCACACCTCTCTCTTTATCTCTCTCTTAGCTCTCTCTATATTTCTCTTTCTCAGTCCGCTCTCTCTCCCTTTCTCTTGCACACACTCTCTCTCTCTTTCTCTATCTCTCAACCTAGATTTAATTAAAATTTTTTTACGGTCCGATAAAATCTATTTTTTTAATTACCTTTTATTTATGATTTTTTCTTTTTTTTACAAAATAATAATAATATAATAAAGGATAATAGACATATAATTTGATCTCAAGATTGATCTTCAAAAAAATTTTATAATAAAAAATTAACTCAAAAGAAGCTAAAATTTGATAATAAGATATATAGTAAAATTAGTACTAAATATTTTCTTAATTTCTCTCCCGTTAAAATTTTGTGGTAATTAATTGAACCTTTTCACTCTTCTCTTTTCATCTAATTTTAAGTCCTCCCAATTGTGAAGCCCCCACATAAAAATTGAGAGAGAGAGAGAGAGAGGGAGAGGGAGAGGGCAGGAGAGCCGAGAGAGAGAGAGAGCTGAGAGAGAGAGAAAGAGGGGGGAGAGAGAGAGAGGGAGAGGGAGAGAGAGCTGAGCGAGAGAGAGGGGAGATAGAGAGAAAGAGGGAGAGAGAGCCGAGCGAGAGAGAGAGAGGGAGAGAGAGCCGAGTGAGAGAGACGGAGAGAGAGAGTCGAGAGAGAGAGATAGAGAGAGAGGTGTGGAGAGATAAAGGAAGAAATAAATAGTGGGTCCTATCATATACCATGTGATAATCCACATTTTTGCAACATAAAACCACATCATCAAGGAGTGCTACGTAAATTGTCCACATTATAAAATATTAACAGCGTTAGTAAAAAACTAACGGAATGTACTAAAGTGTAGCATATTTGAAAGAAAATATATCACAGAGTTACATTTTAAAAATTTTGTATCAAAGTGTTATATTAGTAAAACGTTTTGTACCAACTATATAATTTACCTTTTTGATGAATGCCCTTGATGTTTGATTAATGTTGAGTCTAAAATCGATTTGGGTATAAGCTTAACCTCTTGCATGCCAATTGCCTTATATCGATTGAAAGAATAATTTGAATCATTTGGAGGTTGAGTCGCTAATTTGAACAAGTATTTGAGTATCTTTATATGTAGTAGTCCTTAGGCCTTTTGGTGCTTGCTAACCCATTTTCTCGGTTGACTCTAGGTTGAATTGGAATTAATATGACTAGAACCCTTTTAAGTTGTTTTCGACGTAGATTATACCATATTTCTTTAGTTGCTTTGGGACTTACGTTAATGAGTCTGTGCTGGAAAAGTACTTGCATTGTATGTGGAGTTAGCACAGTTAATAATTCTTGTGGTTCCTTATCCTTTATTAGATTTGTGCCATGTGTCCTCTATAATGTCTTTCGTTCCCCTTCACATGCATGCTTGGTTACAATGTGGCATATATAGTTTAGGGGCTCCGTTTGATTATGGAGATTCCTTGAGTATTGCCAATAAATTTCTTTTTGTTGAATATGTGCCATGTGTTATTCTCTATGGAGTAATTGCCCCATATGAAAGTCTCAATCTTCAAAGCACATTAAGAGAAACATTTTGAAAGAAAGATTGGTTTTATAAAGACTGTATGATGCTGTTGTCACGAGCTCATGGTTTGATGCTATATAGGCGCTTGTGGCAGATGTGTACCAATGCTCCCTAGGCAATCCCCTCCCCTAGTTGGTCGGCTAAATGTGTATTTTACACAGATTTAAGAGCAACATTCTGCGTACATATGTGTTGATCATGGCCAATATCAGTTTATGTATAAAAGGATCATTACACGATAAATAGGAAATCCTTAAATACAGCCCAAGGGTAAGAGTGAAAAATCATGTTCGTGACATTCTCCCTCACCACATCCGTGAATGCCCTCGTTGTGAGATGCTCATGTAGTGCTCCAGCGCTCTCCCAAGTTGAATTCAGCCCACACCATGTGATGTGGGATCAAGGGGGTTGTACTCAATCTTTACGGCGTAAATTGAAAGGATTGTTATGAGAGAAGGAAGGAAGAAAAGAAGGAGAGAATAGTAGAAATAGTGAGGATATTGTGGAGAGCTAGCTCAAAATCCAACTGCTTGTTTATACAAAATTCAGCTCAACAAGTTGGTTCACACTTGTGAACCATGTGACCCAACCACAAAATAGCAAATCGACTTCTAATAGTTTGCTGACTCTCTAATAGACATCTTCCTCTTACAATGGCAGAAAACAAATTAACTGCTAAATACTCTCCCTGAAGATGGACTGTAAATGTTCTTCAACCCTATCTTGCTCAATAGATGACTACGTTGTGCGGGAAGTAGAGGTTTCATTAATATGTCAGCAAGTTGTTACTTTGTTGACACAGGCAACGTTTTCACGATGCCATCCTTCACCTTATCTCTAATAAAATGGCAATCCAATTCAATATGCTTTGTCCGTTCATGAAACATAGAATTCGTGGCAATATGTTTGGTAGCCTCATTCTTGCAATAAATGATGGCTCAATTCTTATGCTCCTGGCCATTTTCCTTCAACAAGCATAATAGCCAAGCCAATTTACAAGTCACTTGAGCCATTGCCCTATATTTGGCCTGTCTAGTGGAATGAGAGACCACTGTCTACTTCTTTGACTTCCAGGAGATCAAAGATGACCCAAGGAAGACACATAATCCACTTGTGGATTTGCGCGTCTGGGCATGCAGCCCAATCAGCATCAATGAATGCCTTCAACTACAAGTTCAAGTTTGAGGCGAAGGACATGCCTTGTCCTGTAGTTGCTTTGATGTGCTGTAGTACCTATGAGCAGCTTGGAGATGAGTGGTTCTAGGAGCTGAAACAAACTAACTGAGTTTATTTACTGCAAACCTCAAGACCGGTCTTGTGATGGTGAGATAAAGTAGTTTTCCAATAAGCTTGTGGTAGGTAGTTGTATCTCCCAGAAACTCACCATCTAGTTTGGATAGTTGAGCATTAGGCTCCGTTGGAATTGACACAGGCCTGCAACCAAGAAGCCTCGTATCAGTCAGTATGTCTAAAGCGTATTTTCTTTGCATAAGGTTGATTCCATCTCGCGATCGAGCAATCTCTATTCCCAAGAAAAATCTTGGAGCCCCAATATCACGCATCTTAAACCTCTTGGACAGTTCATGCTTTATCAAAGGTAATTGGTCATCTCTGTTATTGATGAGTAATATATCATCTACATAAAACGACTAAAGCAATGAATATAGAATGTGGATGCCCTTTTGAGAATAGGGAATGATCATTTTGAGACTGTTTAAACCCCAGCGCAAACATGGCCTCTGAGAATTTGCAATTCCATTGCCTTGACACCTATTTTAATTTGTATATGGATTTATGGGGCTTGCAAATAGGTGAAGACAGTAAAGGCTCCTCCTTGCCACTAGCATAACCAGGAGGAAGCTCCATGTCAACCTCTTCAAGTAAGTCACCATGAAGAAAAGCATTATTGACATCAAGTCAAAGCAGAAACTAGTTGAACTTAGTTGCAAGGGCAAGAAGCAATTTGATAGTAACCAATTTTGCTATAGGAGAAAAAGTGTGAAGAAAATAACCCCTAATTGCTGGGTGAACCCTTTGGCGACTAGTCGAGCTTTATGTCTTTCGATACAGCCATCAGCCTGAAACTTCATCTTGTAGACCCACTTGCATCCTATAGGGTGTTTCCTTGGAGGTAGTGACACAATTGTCCAAGTGTGGTCTGAAAGAACTTGTAATTCATCATCCATAGCATGTCTCTAGTGAAGATATTACACAGTCTCATGGTAAGTAATACGATGAACATGATTCGTGATGGCAAGAGTAAAAGATCGATATGTAGGAGACAATTGAGTATAACTCATATAGGAAGACAAGGCATGTGCCATGGAACACTTGAAGGTAGTACAATTAGAAAGTGAGTATAAGTGATAATCAGACAAGTAGGAAGGAGGACATATTTGGCATCGTGGTTTGTGAAAAGATGTAGGAGATACATGCTTAGTTTGCTACTTTGAAGGGGGTTCTGGAAACAATGACAGTTCCTTTTTGTGAGGTGAAAGATCATCCAAGTCATCGCCAGGTTTGGAAAACACAACATTTGGGAAAAAATCAACAAAAGAGGCAACAAAATGAGGACCAACTAATGGAAAGATTGTTTCATGGAACTAAACATGATAAGTGACATAGACACACTGAGATTGTATATCAAGCAACTTATATCACTTGTAACCCAATGGATAGCTGATGAACACACAAGCTCAAGCTTGCAAATCAAATTTATGAGACCAATAATATATATGGATGCATAACATAAACAACCATATGCATGAAGATAATCATATTGTGGTTTAACCCGGGTAAGCATTTCATATGGAGTTTTGTTATGTAATAAAGGAGAAGGGACTTGGTTTATGAGATAGGCAGCTATCTGAACACAGTCTCCTCAATGACAGAGAGGCAATCCTAATTGGAACATGAGGGCCTGAGCAACATTCAAGAAATGTTGGTGTTTGTGCTCCACAACTGCATTCTGTTGGGGAGTTTCAATGCACGAGTGGTAAACTTGAATCCCTTTGTCTATGTAAAACCTGGAACAATTTAATTCATGAGCATAAATTAAGTGTGCACATATGCATAAAAAGTTGGAATTATCTGTAACGCATTAGACTTTGAATGAAGAAAGTATATTGATGTCATATGTGTGTGCTCATTGACCAATGTAAGAAAATAATGATGTCCTATAGAGGCAACAGTCGAGAAAGGACCCCATACATCAATGTATACTAGATCAAAAGTATTCAAGGCCATATTATTTTGAGAGGGAAAAGGTAACCGAATATGTTTAGTAAAATGACAAACTTGATAGTGATGCAGTGTAGAAGCAAAAGAACTAGCAGATAAGCCCAAATCTGAACTAAGCAGGTGCAACCTAGTGTAAGAAGGATGTCCTAGGTGTAGATGCCAAACATCAAGCGAGACTAGAACATAACAAATTGTGGAAGATTCGTGAATGAAAAAGTACAAATCATTGGCAAGTTTACCCTTCCCAATCATCCAATCCTGCTTCAAATCTTGGATGAAGCAAGTAGTATCATAGAAAAGAATGTGCCAGTTATTATTTCGTGTTAATGAGCTCACACTAATGAGGTTAAAATGAAATTTTGGTATAAAAAGAACATATTGAAGCATAATATGCTTAGTAAGTTTAATTAAACCAATGGAAGATATCGTCGCTACAACACTATTGGACAATTGAACTGCTTTACTACAACAGAACCTAAGTCTACAAATAAAGAACGCTGGCAACATATGTGGTGTATAGCTCCTGAATCAATGATCCATATAGAACATAAATGCAAATGGAGAGACGTACCATAAACCTGCGAAATTAAAGGCTCCAAAATTGTTGTAGAATTAGCTTCATTAGGTGCCTCTGCTCCTTTGATCTGCAACTGCGTGCTAATAAAGGCTACAACCTGCTACAATTGTTCAATCAACCAGGCTACTGTTGCTAATACCAGCGACGTGGAGTTCACGTTGCCAAACAAATCATATTCCTTGCCAGATTGCTATTTGCGTTGTCTTGAACCTTGATTTGGCATGGATGGATTCTACTTTGAACGTGGTTGAAACCCCGAGGGATATCCATGTAACTTGTAGCACTTATCAATCATGTGGCCTATTGTACCACAATGAGTATATATCGGTCATTCTTTCCAGCCTCTTCCATAAAAGATAGTTACAACAACTGGTGGATTTGGTTGATTTGGTTGAACATTCATCATTGAGCATGCCATGGTTTGAGTGATAGCAGGCATACAACTCATTGGACGTTGCATTTCCTCTTGCGTGACAATGTTGAAGACCTTCGTGATGGACAGAAACAGATCCATCATCAAAATCTGTCCCTACGTAGGACTCATTCAATCCCATTAAGAATTGAAGAATAGTTTTCTGCTGTTGATATTTCGTCAAGTCCTTCCACGCATTACATGTACAATTTCTACAAGTGCAAATAGGTATAGGTTGATAGTTTCATAATTCCTCCTATAACATTTTTAAACGAGTGTAATAGGAAGTGATGTCACAAGATCCTTGAGACAATGCGCTTATCCGTGTCTTTCGATGAAAGATTCTCGGAGCATTACGACGATAGAATCATTCCTGGAAATCTCCCCAAATCTCTTGAGCAGTCTTCAAATACATCAGGCTCTCCGTAATTTCTTTACAAACAACGTTAATAATCTAGTACATGACCACACTATTGCATCGTTGTCGAGTATCAATTGTTGAATTTGCATTCAAAGGCTTCACAATTGTTTCGTCTATGAATCCTAGCTCATTTTTTTGCGTTCAATGCTACTTCCATCGCTCTACTCCATGAATTATAGTTGGGACCAATTAGAGGATGTGTTACCAGGATCATTCCTAGATTTTCATTGCTGTGAAGGAAAAACGGATTATAGATGCCGTTTGTGAGAAGTGAAGAATTTGCGGAACCTATGATGCCACTAGTCGATAGAGACATTTTGTAGAGCCTGAAATAAGTTGTTCTATCTATGTGATGCATTTGGACTCCTTGTTGACTTTTGATCTCCTTGCACCATAGTTGAGACTAGGAACTTGCTCAGTAGAAAGCTAGCTTTGATCCCATATTATCAGAGAAGAAAGGAAGATAAGAAGGAGAGAATAGTAGAAACAATGAGAGTTTTGTGGAGAACTAGCTCAAAATCTAGCTACTTATTATGATTAGTATTTGTACAAAATTCAGCTCAATAAGTTGGTTCACACGTGTGAACCATGTGACCCAACTAACTTGTAAACAGGCAACAGTTAACAGACTTCTAACAGTCCGCCAGCTCTCTAATTGACATCTTCCTCTTACGACAGCAGAAAACAAATACGATTAACTGATTTATAATGATAGGGTTTTGTTTGAAATCAAATGGGTGCAAATAGCCAACCAACGAAAGAAAATGTGACATGTTACTTAGACTTGCCTAACCATGAACTTGAAGACCACTCCACACAATGACTCACTTGGGTCGATGCATGAATCGGAGATTTTGGGAAATGTAAATTGCCAAAATAAAGCATTAGCTTGACAAGACAAGGTTTTACAATAGTAAAGGAGAGATTATTACTTTATAAGGATAACACACTTTGTATTGAAAAAAATTTAATATTAGAAATGGATTTACATATTGAATGAGAATAAATATATAGGTGCTTGGTTAATGAATTGTTTCCTAAGATATTAGGTAGCAATTAGCAAAAAATAATACACTTGGCTTCTTACAATCTTTTCATCCTTCTTCTTATCTTAGGCCTCCTTCGTGTAGGATCAAGTTCTTTTCTATCTAAGTTGGATCTTTCTTGTGAAAACTCCTTTCTCCTCATTATCATGCTTCCCACGGTGTTAGTCCCTCTAAGGTAAACTACTATGGATCTACATCTACATTTCCAATGAGAACTTGTAAGATAGTTTGGGCTCTTATAACTATGCACTTCCAACGCAAGCAATATCCAGCATTATTCACACAACCTGCCAACATTTAAGATCATTTCCAGCGAACACCACAAACAAAATCACACTTAATAATAGCAATGACTATGGACATTTAAGTTTTGGAGTCCACTCACCTTCTCATTCCCTGAGAAAGCTTTACCTTGCTTAAGCTACTAAACCTTCTTGTTGTGCATAGTTGTCCTAGATTTCCCCTCCTACTAGAAACTAGCTATGCTATCACTTGTCACGAGCTTAGGATTTGAGGCTTGTGCAGGTGCTTGTGGCATTCGCGTACTGAGGCTCCCTAAGCTAGTCCTCCCCTTGGATGGCAGGTTAAACGTGTGTTTTATATGGATTTAGGAGTGGCACTTGAAGTATGTATCAGTTGTTCACAACTATATTAGTCTACGTACAAAGGTCCAATACACAGTATACAAGAAATCCCTAAATGTTGCCCAAAGGTAAGGGTTGAGAATCTTGATGAGAATATTGACCGTGACACTATAATATTGCCCGGAGTTAGCATTCAATAGGAATATAGAGAATAAATATGACTATCTGCTATATGATTGTTTGAATTTATGTGCATATCTAGATGGCAAAACACATAATTGCTGAGCTATAATTGAATATTTACTTTTTCTTAATTGTACACAATTTGCTTTTAGCTTGGATACCCATGGGTCTATAACACTTATCTTTATATAGTTGTAAACTAATGATATGAGGAATAGTGAAGTTGACATTTGCTAGGCCTAATTGGGATGTTATCTCCCTACACCTTCCTGACAGAACATTCATTTCCCTTATCTTGAAATATGACCATTGAGAAAGGTTAGATTCATTCTAAGATATTGGAAAAATATTCCTACTTACAGTTATGACGGGTAAATTACACACTTAGTACAAAACATTTTACTAACGTAATAGTTCGGTACAAATTTTTTTAAATGTAACTCTGTGATACATTTTCTTTCAAATATGCTACACTTTAGTACATTCCATTAGTTTTTTACTAATACCTTTAATTTTTGATGACATAGACGGTTTACATGGCGCTCCTTGATGACGTGGCTTCATGTTTTAAATATGTAAATTGTCACGTGGCATATGGTGGGGCCCACTATTTCTTTCTTCCTTTCTCTCTCCACACCTCTCTCTCTCTCGGCTCTCTCTCCCTTAACTGTCTTTTATTTACCGTCTAATAACATCTAAACTGTCTCTCAACTGTCTTTTATTTATGATTTTTTCTTTTTTTTTACAAAATGATAATAATATAACATAATAGTATAATAAAGGGTAATTGGCATATAATTCGATCTCAAGATTGATTTTTAAAATAATTTATAATAAAAAATTAACTCAAAAGAAGCTAAAATTTAGTAATAAGATAGTAAAATTAGTACTAAATATTTTCTTGATCTCTCTCGCATTAAAATTTTGTGACAATTAATTGAACTTCTCACTCTTCTCTTCTCATCTAATTTTAAATCCCCCCAAATCATGAAACCCCCATATAAAAAATGAGAAAGAGAGAGAGTGTGCGAGAGAGAGAGAGAGAGAGAGAGAGAGAGAGAGAGAGAGGGGGGGGGGAGAGAGTGAAAGCAAGAGAGAGAGAAAGCGAGAGTGTGAGAGAGAGAGCCAAGCGAGAGAGAGGGAGAGAGAGAGAGAAAGAGGGAGAGAGAGGATGCGAGCGAGAGGGAGAGAGAGAAAGAGAGAGGGAGAGAGAGAGGTGTGGAGAGAGAAAGTAAGAAAAAAATAATGGGTCCCACCATGTGGCACATGGCAATCCACATATTTAAAACATGAAGTCACATCATCAAGGAACGTTACGTAAACCGTCCATGTCATCAAAAATTAACGACATTAGTAAAAAACTAATGGAATGTACTAAAATGTAATATATTTGAAAGAAAATATATTACAAAGTTATATTTTAAAAATTTTGTACCAAAGTGTTATGTGAATAAAATATTTTATACTAACTGTGTAATTTATCCCAAATATGACTATTTAATGATACTTTCAAATTTAGAAAGATTTATTTAGTGTTATAAAATATGTATTTAGATATATAGATATATCTTAAAACATTTTTACAATATTTTCATAATATTTTAGAATATTTTCTAATATCTTGGAATATTTTTAGGATTTCAAGACATCTTTTAAATTTATTTAATATATTTGATTTTCTCATTAGGTTAACACTATAATACCCGTGAGGTATTCATATTATAAGACATTCACTTTCATTCTTTGTGAGAATATATATGTTGCTCTTTTTGGTTTTTTAGAAAACTTAAAAACTTATCAAGTAATTTTGTGGCGTTTTATAACCGAACTNTAAAATATGTATTTAGATATATAGATATATCTTAAAACATTTTTACAATATTTTCATAATATTTTAGAATATTTTCTAATATCTTGGAATATTTTTAGGATTTCAAGACATCTTTTAAATTTATTTAATATATTTGATTTTCTCATTAGGTTAACACTATAATACCCGTGAGGTATTCATATTATAAGACATTCACTTTCATTCTTTGTGAGAATATATATGTTGCTCTTTTTGGTTTTTTAGAAAACTTAAAAACTTATCAAGTAATTTTGTGGCGTTTTATAACCGAACTTATCAATTTAATCCTCTAGTTCATGAGATTTTTGGTGTAGAGTCATCCTTGATCTAGACCTGGCAAAATTCGGCATAGCCCGATAGCCTAGCATGGGCCCGACACGATAACACTGTTACACCGTGTTAAGTCAGTGCTTATCGTGTTGGAAGCTTTATCGTGCCGTTTCAGCACGACCCAATAATCCCCAGGCCGTGTCAGCACGATAGCCCGATTAGGGATATTTAAATAAAAACTAATAGATAATTAGACACTATTAAAGGATAAAAAAAATCATATTTGTGAGTTCACTTATAATTGCAAATAAGTTACGATCAAATGAAATTTTATCGGGCCATCGGGCCGGGCCAAGGCCGCCCCTATCTTATCGTGCCATGCCGACCCGACACGATATCCTAAAGTGCCGTGCTTGGGCCAGCCCTTATTGTGCCCTCCCTCCTATCGTGCCGTGCCAGCATGATTTGCCACATCTACCTTGATCTATAACGTTCGTTCTTACCTCGTTAGATAATGAGTCAATTTTTTCTTTTAAAACTTACTTTTTACGATTCTTGGAATTCTTTTTCACATTTGGTATAGAGTCTTATTACAAATTGATGATGCTCTTATCATATTTGATATTGAATTTCACCTTAAGTAAGTAATAATTGCATCACTCTACTAAGATGCTTACCTCTTTTTAGGTAAAAGATCATGGTTCACTTAGTTTTCCATCATTGCATATGATATTTGGTAACCATATTTGATTCAAATCTCGATTCTTATCACTATTGGTATTAATTCTTATTACAGGTTGACAGATTGTATCAACTTTCTCATTCCGATCCCTATTCATTTATTGAATAATCCTATTAAAGGCTTGCGGAGGTAAGAAAGACTTTTTTTTTTTGTAATGAAAGAGGTGATTCTTTTTCTAAATGAATTTATGAAAATTCTTTTTTTTTAATCATTTCTAGAAATCCTTTCATTTATTGGTGTCAAAATAAGATCTGTTGTATAAAAATGGAGAATCTATTCTCCTTTTTCCATCAAAAAAATGATCTTGGAGATTAGAGATTTTGCAAGTCTTACTCTCAGACTCATTTGTTTACACAGTCATGGTTTTTTTTGTTAATATATCAATTAAACATAAATTTAGATTTTTTAAATTTTATTATAAATATTTTTACATATCTTAATTAGACAAATTATATACTATTTATCAAATAAAAAATAACTTTTTTACTTTCATCAAATTATCCTAAGTGACACTATGTCAGGTTAATATCATATAAGATCCCATTAGCTACATTAGTTACATTAACATGCTATATAGAACAATTTGATAGAAAATATATACCATGTTAAAATAATAAATAAAGTAAAATTAATATCAAATCAAAATATAAAAAAATTATACTAAATATTAAAAATTAGTTAAAATTTATATTTAATTGAGATATTAACTATTTTAATAATACTATGCATCTCCATTAGCCATGTAATCAACATAACGTGCCACATTGGCAAAATTGATAGAGAAGTTGACATTGAGCCGAGGAAAATTATACCTCTTTTTGTAACAGAAAAAATATTTGTGCCACAATCGTACAGGTGACTATAGTTTGGACATTCTCGGGTATTTAACTTAAAGAAAGACTTCCAACAGTCATTCAAATGCCAGATCAATAAATAATTATAACCACGTTATTTATGACAGAATTTTCGGTTTAGTTCCACGTTGCCCCAGTTAACTGTTACAATTTTCTTGTGATACTCCTCCCAGACTCCTCAATTACAGCTCAGAGAGCATAGCTTCAATGGCATTGAGGAAACTCGACAAGTTCTTCCTTTTCTCACCTTCCAAGGATTTTGCTGATTCCTGATGCAGTTAACAAAAAATCAGAGTGAAAGATCAAGGGTAGAGCCAAAATTTTGAAAAGGTCGCAGAAGTGAAAGAAAAAGCGGGAAAAGAAAATGGAATCCGCACCTCAACCCTTAAGAGGAAAATTAACGGAACTGTCCTTGCACCATTCTCTGAGTACTTCAGCGACATCAGCTCCAGCGGTGAATCACATAGTGGCCAACCCTGAGATGCCTTTAAAATGGCATTAATTCCCCCAGCAAAATGAGCCATTATAATATCATCTCTTTCCATGTATTCTGCAGAGTACCTGCAGTGAGAAGCCAAAAAGGTAACGAAATGCTAGAGTTTTAAGGGTTAAATTAATTCTTATAAAGAGATTGCGGAAGCAGCATGGAACAAGTCTAGTTAAAGAATTCATGAAGGGAAGTTGACCTGAATCCATTTGCCTTTTTTGCAGCAGATCGCCTCAAAGTTGATATGATAATCCTTTCCTGTACTTTCCGCACAAACCATTCCATTGTTGTCTGGGGCACCATCATTTGGGACAAAGACTCCCTGTGAAGTAGAGTACTAATTAAGAGCCAGTCAGACCGGACCTATCACTAATTATAGTTCTCTTTACAGGCTTCACGGTTACAGCATCAAAAAGCAAGCTATAGCTGGCCCTTGGACAGCTGATTTAAACAACCAAGGATTTTGAATTTCAGCTCACAAGGAGTATCTATTATTTCTATAAAGACCCAAAAGGGACTATTATCTTGGTGATGATAAGTGATGATAAGGGACTGCAAATAACAAATTAAACAGCAGAAATTCATTCATTTTATTTCAGAAGAGAAATTAGGGGAAAAGGACTTGAAAGTCACAAGGCTTCCCACACCACAAATGGAATTTTAGGCATGTAAAATGCAGATTATCTTCACACACATGATGAAGTGAACAAATGGTGAAAGCAGCAAGGGTGACAGGATTAAAGAGCATGCCAAGAAAATTCAAGAGCCCTAAGTGATTTTAGAACTGGTATGTCAATGAAAGAAGTGTAAATTGATAATTCCATCACTTCAACCTATTAATATCGTTGGAGACAATTTATGGAACTAGTCATAGTGTTAAGGCCAGTTGAACAATAAATTCACTCCATGGCAAATTATTTTACAGTTCATTTTGTTCGATTAAATTCTTTCATGCATGTTTTCCCTTTTATCTTCTCATGCCTATTTGACCAAAAGCCATAACAACCACTCTACATGTTATATTTAGCAATCTTACGTGTTCCCAGTAAGACAAGCCAGAAATATAGAGATCACATTACCACCCAAAGACAATGTTCAGGGACTTGCAATGTATTATAGCATGATATATTCAACTAAATCTGTGTCATCCAAACTGCACCAACTAGTATCATGGACTTGAATTATAATGATGGTATATTGTAGCCCTCTACACGTGAAGTAACTCTGATAATTTAGAAATGTCAAAGTGACTGGTAGATTCCTTAATAGCCAATTGTAATACAACTTTAATACCCAATCTGGAAGCTTGTAACTATCCCAGAACACATGTTCCAAAGAGCTCAAGTAAAATGCGGAATTGTGAAAAGTGCAATTATTTGTTACCTTGCTTCTAATCTTATAGACATGCCATCCATCTAGATGACCTATCAGCAGTTAAAATTTGACATACAATTTTGAAAATGGATGGTGAAAAAGATTAGTTAATGGGAATGGCAGGATGATTTCTCTTGACAAATGTAACCATCAGTTAGTAAGGACATGATTCTACATGACAAACTTGGTTAGCCATCCTGCAGGAGAGGCTGGCTCTAGATGCTTAATTAGGCCATGCTGCAGAAAAGTTGACAGAGAGACAGAGTGACGTTGCCTGGCACATGAGGGCTGAGTGTCATCACACTGCAGGAGAGGCTGAATGCTAGAGTGTACGCTACTGCATACAAGAGACTGACCCCTAAGGCTGACTTAGGTCAACCAGCAAGACAATCTGACTCACAGATGCTGACTTAGGTCACCTAGCATGAGAGGCTGACTTCAAGAGGCTGACATAGCTCCTCTAAGACCAATTAGTTGGTCACTAAGACCCGCAGACTTTTAAGGCTAATTTATTGGTTGCCTGAGAGAGACACAGGTTATGTGATACAAAATGCTGGGCCTGCTAAGATAAGCTTATCAACTCAGTGAGCAACTAAAATGACGAGACAAACTTAGCAATAAGTAATTAAACATGCTCCTCAATCAAGTGCATACACTAGAATACCAGCAGGGAAAGTAATCTCTCAAAAAGAAGTTACTTGCACATGGATCAAATTTTAGCCTATAAATACCCTGAGGTATGAACTAGACTCATTCTCATATTGGCACATAAAGATCTATCCAGCCTTCTCATTTTTCTGTCCAAAGACTGACTTGATTATTGGAGCATTAACCTAAAGATATCTCTATTTATCCTCTATAGGTGATTTCAGAGCTCACACAAGATTCATCAAATTCAAAGGAGATATAAAGAAATTCATCAGATTAGAACGGATTCATCCTTGGCAATCATAATTGCCACCAGAAGGTGCCTCTATTGGATATGCAAACCACTTTGATAATTCAAGCAAATTGTTACTGGGAAGAACTCTACAACAAATTAATTCATCTGTCAATATATATATATATATATATATATATATATTTCTGCTGACTAGATTTAAGGAGACTTTTGAGGGAGACCAGATGTTTAGTCAAAATACTTTTCCTTTTTCATTGATTAGAACTTCAGCCCATGTCAACTTCTAAGAAACTAGGTAGCAGGGTCCTTGTACAACTCCTATCTTCAGCAATATACACATATATAAAATTAGATGTTGCAAAGATTTATTTGCACAACAGAGCTGCAAAGAATTGTTCCGTTCCAGAGCAACACTCAATTAATAACATCAATGATGGCATGTGATCTATTAACCAAGAAAAGATACCCTTGACTTAGCAACAAAGAGCATATGGAAGAAAGACAAACCTTAAAGATTTTGCAGCATCAACTATATCAACTATGTAAACATCATTGGGAAATATCTGGAGAAAATAAGGCATTAAAACAATGACCAAGAATCATGAATATACGAAATGAAATATTAAAACACATCCTGAACACTAGTTGAAGTATTATTACAAAGCACCGAAGGCAAACTCATTATGAAATGTTTAAATGCAAATTCAAATACTATTTATATTAAGAAAATAGAACTCTGGCCCAGTTTCAACCTTCAGCAACAATTAGCAAGCACCAAAGAATATATCCACAGCACTTCTCTTTGCATAGTTAGGCAGGCTCAAAAAGACTTAAAACAGCAGTTCCACAGATTGTCTCACTATCAACTTCAAACAGCCCCCATGATGTAAGTTTTTATCTCACTGGCCTAGAGGAGAAAACAAGTAAAGGAGCTTGAATATTCTTTTAGTTGAGGGTATAATGTCATGGAAATTTCAAATGCACAGCTTTTGGAGGACGATAATGGTTTTTGGCTCAAAAAGACAAAGAAGATGACAATATTTGAGCATCAGAATTGTTAAAAAATAATGCAAATCAAACACAATCATCTACATTAACTATTTGGTCTATATTAATACAAGATAGAGCTAGGTGATATTGAGTATTCTCATGCTTCAATCATTCAATGTCAAGACAAACGTTTTATTCCATATATATTTCTGACGTGACAGCCTCTCTTCCCATCTTTATACCATATTTTTTTCTTTGTAATTAATTGTCTTTTCTCACTCTTGAGAGATTTGGAAGTCAATGATGTTAAGATAGTGATTAAGTTCAAGTCCGATGTATGACTAGCTATACGGAATACAGCATTCTCAGGCAACTTCAGCACAAACTTTTGACTTCATATATTTTTCTGATGCAACAGATTTTCCTAGCACTTTTTTCTTTTATTGTCTCTACTTCACTTGAGATTTGATAAATCAAAATAAACATGGAAATTAAGTTCAAGGAGCATGTTCAGACACTTCCTTGTAAAGAAATTTTTTATTGCATACTCTCATTTCAATAGGAGATCAAGGCCAACAAGATAACAAGTTTAAGTTCTAACTGATCAAAACTAGGTATATGAACGTACTAAAATCACCATTTTCTCTCCATTGGTATGTCTTCCAATATATAATAATAGTCCTTTCACTAAATTTTCAGCACAACACAATGATATTCCAGCTGAAATTAATGAGGGAACCCAGGTAGTTCCAGAATATAATAAAAGGATGGAAGGCAAAGTACTAACAGATCCTCAAGAGTCAGTTAAGTATTTTTAGGTGAAGCAATCTTCCTAAAATACCAGATGCCAGACCCACTAGCAAAATAAAGCAATGGACCATCTTGAAAGAAAACAATTCAGAGAACATAATGACTTGATCACAAGAAACTATCCTAAACCTTGGACAGGGATAAATGTACAAGGGGGACTCAGCCTCATGGAGCAATAAATACCAAGAAACATATGGACACATATCAGCAAAAAGATACCTCTGCAGTTTCTAGCTGTATACTCTCATCCACAACTTCAATTAGCAGCTCATGATTTACTTGAGATGCGCCAAAAGCAATCTCAACTTTTTGTGGCCTGTCTTCAAATTTTGGAATGTATGTTGTCAATGAGAGCCTGATGCTATCCTGATCAAATGCAATGACCTTTATACACGATAATGCATCCTCAATCTCTTCAAGAATACCATATCTGGGAAGAGGGAGTAAAGTTTGTGTAAAACTGAGATGCCTGGCCTGATAAGTAACACACTAAATAACTGTTCAAGTCTAAATGTCAATAACAGAATTCCATCATACCTTTTGAAATCATAATCAAAACCTTGGAGGGATTTTAAGATGTTAGTTTTCTTCTCAATTTGACTTTGAAGATCGAGGATCTGCAAGATGTAAACTTATGGAGAAAGTGAATAGGGATCAAACTCAGGCAAAGACAACAACTTAATCATTCATGGAATGGTAAATAATGCATATCTAGAAACATTAAACTTACTTTTAACAGCCAAAAAAAGAATGATCAGAAAAATTATATGTACGTGATTTTCTGTCCATCTGTAAATCTAATGTTTGAAGTACCAAGGACAGTCAATAGATGTCCTTTATATTATGCAAATTGCAGATATCATGTTTGCAGTTTGCGATTTTGAATAGAATATACGATCATTGAACTCTTGCGCATAATTTCAAATTGTAGATTATTATGTAGATAGGTGTCCTTTCTATTATGAAAACCTTAGATATCAGGTTTACAGTTTAGGGTTTTGAATAGAATGTACAATTGAATCCTTTGACATAATTTCAAACTGAGATTATTATGTAGATAATATATTCTCAAATCTCGAAAATGCAGAAAAGCAAAATTGTCAATAGAATGTTCAAAAGGAATATGAGAGAAACCTCGAACTTCTGGCATGCGTCTATTTTTGCTGAAGTCAATTGATTGTCATAAAAGCAATCCAGACATTTACCAGTTTTCATTTTCTCCAGACTCTATAATAAGAACAAAGTATTCAGACGTGGGAGTTTTGACATCAGATGTCAGGTGTCCAGAAATATGACAACAGATTAGAGAATATAAGCCATAGCAGACAGAAATCAAGGAAAGAAAACTTATTATAGGAGGCTCATTATTCTAGCCTCTAGCTAAACTAAGGAGTCAGAAAACCCACAATATCTTCCATTTACTTCATTACAAGATATTAGCAGTGAACAGATCAAGACCACCACTTGTCCATCTAGTCTGTGTAGAACAAAATCAAGAGTATTGCTGGATTGTCTCAAATCTGGAAATAGAGTATTTTTGGACATTTGATTTATATTGCAGCTAAAAAATTTTAAGTGTAACTTGCAGTTTTACTTGAAAGAAAGGCAGTAATAAAACATGAAAGGAGGAAAATAGTTAAATTTGTGGTTTAAAGATTTAAGAGAGATTTGCCCTAGGTCACATTAAAAATCACACACTTGGAATGATGAATAACTCCAGTCGAGCAATCTATGAATTATCTTGACTTTTTCCCAAAAAGGCATATCGAAAGCACAAACAAAAAAAACAAGTGAAACTATACCATGTCAAGAAGAAAAAAGGTAAATAAACTATCTACTAACCAGTAATTCAGCATGGTCCAGAGACCATTTCAACCATTCAAGATCCCTTTCCAGGGTTTCAGAATCTGCAAATGGTAGGAGACATCAGAAGGCTGCATCTTCAAACAGAAATAAACACTGTATTTCACTCGCCTGCCATTACAGATTTTCTTAGAAGCTCAATTTCATCATAGACCTTAATCTTCTCTACCTCAAGGGTGTTAAGCTCTTCCTTCAACTGTCCAAACAAAGCACCTACACCACCCACCATTTGACAAGAGAACATAAATGTCAAAGATAGAATAATTCTTCTATATTTTTGTGTGCTGCAATGAGCCAATATATACATAGGACTATGACATAAATTAGTAACAAAAATCTTAATAAGAAAGGAAACTTCCTAATAGGAAACTACCAAATAAAAGATTCCAAGAATAAGAAAATTACAACTGATCCTATCCTATTTAGTCTCTATCATATTTTGACACTCCCCCTCAAGCTGGAGAATGGATGTCATCCATTCCTAGCTTGCCAACTATATTTCGAAAGACTACACTTGGCAGTCCCTTTGTAAGAATATCTGCTAGTTGGTCCTTTGAGGAAATAAATGGAGTACATATTAAGCCATTGTCTAGTTTCTCCTTAATAAAGTGTCTATCAACTTCAATATGCTTTGTTCGATCATGTTGCACAGGATTGTGCGCAATGCTGATGGCAGATTTATTGTCACAATAGAGCTTCATTGGTCCTGTCCACTTTATCTTCAAGTCATCAAGAATAATCTTTAACCACAATAGCTCACATACTCCCATTGCCATGGATCTAAACTCAGACTCTGCACTTGATCTTGCTACCACATTTTGTTTCTTACTTCTCCATGTAACAAGATTCCCTCCTAAGAAAGTACAGTAGCCTGAGGTTGACCTCCTATCATCCAATGATCCTGCATAATCTGCATCAGTGTAGGCCTCCAATGTCAAGCTTTCTCCTTTCTTGAACAGAACACCTCTACCAGGTTTGCTCTTCAAGTATTGTAGGATTCGGTGGACTGCCTTGAGATGCATTTCTTTTGGATTGTGCATAAATCTGCTGACCACACTCACAGCGAAAGCAATATCTGGTCTTGTGTGTACCAAATAAATTAACTTCCCAACCAGCCTCTGATAAGCACTTACGTCTATTGTGGGATCATCAAAACCATCACATAATCCATGATTGAACTCAATGGGTGTATCAACAGGTTTACATCCCAACATTCCTGTTTCTTGGAGCAAATCATATACATATTTGTGCTGAGAAATAAAAATCCCTTGTTTTGAATGAGCCACTTCAATTCCTAGAAAGTACTTTAGCCTCCCAAGTTCCTTGATATCAAATTCCTTGAGAAGATGCAGTTTTAAATTATGCATTTCCGCTGTATCATTGCCTGTCACAATCATATCATCTACATATACTAGTAAAGCTGTCACCCCCCCTGACTTAGAGTGTCTTATAAATAAAGAATGGTCGCCTTGACTCTGTCTATATCCCAAAGCAATCATTACTGTGGTAAGTCTTCCAAACCAAGCTCTAGGTGATTGTTTGAGTCCATAGAGTGCCTTTTTTAGCTTACAAACCATTCCTTCTTTAAATTCAAATCCAGGAGGAGCCTCCATATAGACCTCTTCTTCTAGGTCGCCATGAAGAAATGCATTCTTAACATCATATTGATGTAGATCCCATCCAAAATTAGCAGCTAAAGATAAAATAACTCGTACCGTGTTCATCTTTGCCACCGGTGCAAAGGTCTCGAGGTAATCTATGCCATATGTTTGAGTATACCCCTTAGCAACTAACCTTGCTTTGTATCTTTCCACTGATCCATCAGATTTATACTTCACAGTAAATACCCATCTACATCCAACTGGTTTGATTCCCTTCGGCAATTTAACCAGCTCCCATGTTTTGTTCTTTGCAAGAGCTTCCATTTCCACCTTCATGGCATCCTCCCACCTCTTGTCCTCTAATGCCTCGGATAGATTTCTTGGAATAGGTATACTGTGGAGGTTGCTTAAGAGAGCTCTATGTTTTTGGGAAAGGTTTTGGTAAGATAAATACAGGTATAATGGATGCTTGGTGCAGGCCCGGGTTCCCTTCCTAAGTGCAATTGGTAAATCAATATCACTCACTTTCTCAGGCTGATTTTTGGGCTCACTCAGTTCAACTGATGGTATTTTTGGCTCACCTAGTTCAGCTGATGGTAGGGCATTCTCAACGGGTATTGGAATGGAATTGGAATTTTGAGCAGTGGCATGAATAGGAGACTGAACCTGCTTTATTTGAGAGACTGGGATTTTCTTCCTAACATATGTCCTCAGTGGTTGAACATTGTCTTGTCCCCCATTATCTTTCACCACTTCATGCATCTTTAATTGAGGAGATTGATATGGAGTTGTGGAATTTGAAGAATTGGACTGAGTTGACTGATTTGGTGTAGTAGAACTTGACTCCACAGGTATAGAAAAGGACTCAGTTAGAGATTCAAGAGAGCTATGATGACCTGGAAAATCAAGGGAAAACATGTCCTTCGCATTATCTTCACTTAAGTTCTCCTTCTGGAGATAGGGATGTTCAAAAAATGACTCATTTTCAACAAAAGTAACATCTGAAGAGACAAAGAATTTTCTAGTAGATGGATGAAAACATTTATATCCTTTTTGTGTAGAAGAATATCCAATGAAGATGCATCGAATTGCACGTGGATCTAGTTTTCCCCTATTTGGAGAATGGATGTGAACAAAAGCAACACTTCCAAAAATTCTTGGGATGAGATTATTGGACATTTTGAAGTGAGGAAAAAAGGTTGTCAAAATTTCAGTTGGACTTTTAAAATCAAGAATAGGAGATGGAAGCCTATTAATCAAATGTCCAGCAGTTAGAATAGCTTCCCCCCAATATTGTTTAGGAACACTTATATGAAATAACAGAGCTCTTGTGACATCTAAAAGGTGACCATTTTTGCATTCAGCTATTCCGTTTTGTTGTGGAGTGTTGACACAAGAAGATTCATGTATAATTCCTTCCTTTTGAAAAAATGGGGAAAGAGTTTGGTTGAAATAATCTTTGGCATTATCAGAACGAAACCGCTTAATTCTCACATCAAATTGTGTCTTGATCATATTATAAAAATTGGGGAAAACATTGCTCACATTTGATTTATTTTTTAGAAGATAGATCCACATTACTCGAGTGCAATCATCAATGAATGAGACAAACCACCTTGCACCAGAAATATTTTGAACAGTAGATGGGCCCCAAATATCACTATGAACAAGTGAAAAAGGATTGAGACTTCTTGCATTGCTTAATGGAAAGGAAGTACGCTTGTGCTTAGCAAGTTCACAATCATTGCAATGAAAAAACTCTAAATCAAACCCCTTGAATAGTGATGGAAACATCAACTTAAGAACCTTAAAAGATGGGTGACCTAAACAACGATGGTAAAGCCAAAATTTTGTTTCATTTGACATAACTGACTCAGAAAGAAGTGATGCAGATAAGGAGTTCTCAACTCTTGTTCTTCCACCTTGGTTTTCAAGGTAGTAAAGGCAGTCTCTCATACTAGCACGTCCAATCTTCCTCCTCGTGCCTAGCTCCTGAAAAACACAATGTGAAGGGAAAAAGGTTACACTGCAATTGGAATCTTTGGTGAGTTGTTTTATGGAAATCAGATTTGCAAGCAAGTTTGGAACATGGAGAACATTTTTAAGTATAAGAGAGCCATTTATATGAATGTCCCCTTGACCTGCTACGGTGGTATCTGACCCATCAGCTATGGTTATCTTTTTTTGGCTAGAACATGGTGAGTAGGAAGAAAAATACTTGGAGGAGAAAGTCATGTGGTCAGTGGCTCCAGAATCTATTACCCATATCTTTTGTGAAATTTTCTCCAAAGCATTAGAAACACCAGAGGAAGAAGAAATACCTGAAAGCACCAGTTTGCTTTTACCTATCAAAGAAGGTTTCTCCATAGTTCCTAAAAAATTCCTCAATTTCTCAATCTCTTCCTTGTTGAAGTCAAGAGGTGAACTTTGAGAACCTTCTTGATTGTCTGATACAACGCTTGCAAGGTGTGCTTGGCCTTTGTCACTTGCACTTTGACCAGGCCTGCCATGAAGCTTCCAACAATTCTCCTTGGTGTGGCGATGTTTCTTGCAATAAGTGCAGAAACGAGAATCACGATTAGTTGGCTTGTAAGGATTTGCTTGGATATAAGTCGGGCTAAATTCCTTCAATCCAATTGTCTTGGCCACAAGTGCAGATCCTTCTTCACCATGGGTTTCAAACATAACACTTCGTCGTCCTTCTTCAGCTCGTATAATTGAGATTGTCTCATTCAAGGATGGCAAGTCTTCTTTTCCCAAAATCTGCACTCTAACAGCATCAAACTCAACATTGAGACCTGCAAGAAAATCATAAATACGATCCTTCTCCATCACTCGCTTCAGAACTGCTGCATCTGAACTGCAACTCATTTGAATACACTGATAATGGTCTAACTCCTGCCACAAGCCTTGCAGGAAACTTGAATACTCAGTCACAGTTCGAGCCCCTTGTTTGGCTGCTGAAATTTTCGTCTTAATTTCATAGATCTGGGCAGCATCATGAACCTTGGAATATGTCTGTTGAATAGCATCCCATATCTCTTTGGCAGTGCCAAGAAACATGCAGGTATCACTGATTTCTGGTAGCATCGAATTCCATAACCACGACATCACCATGGAATCCTCCTCATCCCAAGTTGCAAACTTGGGATCATCTTTGGAAGGACCCGTGCCCAGCAGATGGCTTAACTTTCCTCTTCCCTTCAAGAACGTCCGAACTAATTGTGACCACTTCAAATAATTCTTCCCATTCAACCGATATGCCGGTTGAATGTTTTGCAGATCTCCAGTTGACATGGAAGCACCGTTCTCAGTTGCAAAGGAGCTGATTACAGTGGTCTCCGACATATTTGTGAGAAAGAAGAGGAAAGAACAGGAAAAGGGAAAGGCTAATGGGTAATGGAATGTGAAGAAATTCGGCCAGAGGGGAGAAGAGAGTCTTAGGAAAGAGCCTAGAGCTCTGATACCATGTCAAAGATAGAATAATTCTTCTATATTTTTGTGTGCTGCAATGAGCCAATATATACATAGGACTATGACATAAATTAGTAACAAAAATCTTAATAAGAAAGGAAACTTCCTAATAGGAAACTACCAAATAAAAGATTCCAAGAATAAGAAAATTACAACTGATCCTATCCTATTTAGTCTCTATCATATTTTGACAGAAGGGCATATTAAAAGCAGCATCCAAGTCAGGCTGACTCTATAGGTCTTGAAAAACAAGAGACACTAGAATCAAATAACAATCTTTATCGATAACCAAGAAATTGTCGGACCAACAGCAATTATCATCAACAGATTTACTTCAATATATTTCATTCCAGAGCAGTAAAAATTTCATAAAAGAAAGATTAAATGACTTTAAGGTAAATTTTTTGAAAAATCATAATAATACATTAAAAGATATTTATAGATATGGAAAATCATCACCCAACCGCTGCCTAAGTTGTTCAAAGCATCCCTTCAAAGTTGCTTGCATATTACTTTAGACTAAAGTAGTTACTCCCCTGCTAAATGCATTAATGCTTGGTTTTGGTGAGCCCGCAGTTTACACATACATAAATTGGTTTTCACTAAACAAAATAAACAAGTATATTAGCATAAACCAGAGAAAGCTTACTTGAATCTTCAGGACCTAAGGAAGCAGCAACAGGACTTTGTGCAAGAATTTGCATCACTTTATCCTGTTCAATTGTAACATTCAAAAGCAAAATAAAACAAACCTAATGATATCTCTAAACAAACAAAAATAATCACCTAACTGGGCAGGTAGCACATGAATATTCACTATTACCTCAAGATCCAAAGCACATTGATTCACCATTTTCTCAAAATTGGAGTAAGCTCCCAATTCATCTTCTTTGTAACTTAACATTAAGTTACTGAGCTCTCGAATTTGACTGCAGATTGGATAAAAGGAAAGATGAGATACTCACCATGATACAGAGGAAGTCCTGAATAAGCTTAAGGAGTACCTGCAAATGATCTCCACGTGGAGAGAATTTGCTGCAGGTGAAGTTTCCTCCATTTGCAACTCTCTCCGTAAGTGTGTCTGAATCATGTAAAATTGGTGCTAGGGATGAGTGGATCTAGGTAATAGCATATTGTCTAGTATGATCTAAAAACAGCAACTTCAACATGCTGATCTCATACACAGAATTAACCTTATGAGGTGAATTGCAGTGTGGGAGATTAACTCCATAATGTGGATCGTAAGATGTAGTCTAATAGTAGAAAATAATACGCATATGATGTTGTCTGTTGATACCCTACATGAAGGAGCAAGAGGGACTGTGACATCAAAGGCTAAAACACAAAAACAGAGTTGCTACTGATCGTTTAAGAATCAGATTCTAAGGTCAACTGAAAACCTATTATTACTGGACAATCATGACGCAATGTAGAATCTTTATGCATGAGTCTTGAACCAAGGAATGCATTTAGGGTTCAGTTACATTTGAAAGGCTTGCAAGTTAATAAAACATCCTATTGTTCCTAAGTTCGCCTTGCGCAAACTATATTAACAGTCATCTAACGGATCGAATTACTTATTTCCTAATCACCTATTGAATTCTCAATTCAAGATATAATCTTATCAATCTTTAATGAATCATGATCATAATCATGCCACTCTACTTACAGCCTATTTCAGAAAACACTTATGCAAAGTAATTAAAGAACACCGTTTTAGACTCATATCCAAGCAAATAACTTTCCAGCACATAGGCACAAATTCAACTCGGAAAGCAACCAATGAAACATGGCATGATTCCACTTTGAAAACACCATGAAAACAATTTTAAGTTCTCTTCAAGCCAATTCCAATTCAACATAAGGATGAGGAACAAAATGGACCATCAAGCACCTAAGAGTGACTAGAAATAGAGGCAACCAAATACCTAGTTCAAATCAACAACTTATCCTGCAAATGGATTACATTTTAGCATTAAATCAACATAGGACAATCGGAATGAAAGTAATTAAAGTTCTTCCTAGAACAATATAGAACTTGACATCCATCAAACCTTGAAATTCTTTGTCCAAACAGCACACTTCAAATCAGCACATTTGGTTATTTACCAATGGAAATTCAGTCTTAAATCAACTTATCGGCACATGCTCAGTATAACTTTCATGAAAACAGACGCAAGAACTTGAATGTCACAGCATAAGGATGAAGCAAAATAAATCAGCTAAAATGGAAGGAAAAGTACAGAACTCCATGGCAGCAGAAACTGAGTCTAAAGGGTGAAAAGAATCTAGCGAAAGGGTTGTGGTTTGACCACACAATGAACAGAAAATGAACATCGAGTTGTTCTTTTGCACCAAATGCCTTTTTCTTCACATTTTACCTTATCAAAGGTGTGCAAAATTGAAAGGAACCAGAAAAAACTGAACAAAGCAGCACACAGAGAATAGAAAACAGCAGCAGCATACAGCTGCACAGAGGAGTACTGGCAGCAATAAAATGCAGTGGACACCAAAACCAAACAGAGAATGAACAGGCAGCGAATAGAAGAGTCATGATAGCAAATAGGCCAACACCGCAGCAGAGGAACTGAGGTGTGCATTGCAGCAGCAGATATCAAAGAACAAAGGCACCAATACAAAGTAACAGCAGCAACAGGAGGCTATGAACAGCAGCAGCAAACAAGCAACAGAAACGATGAACAGCAGAATCAAACGAATGAATCACCAGAAATCAGAAACAGCAGGGAAGCGCCAGTGCAGCAACTGACGAACCGAGCAGCAGAGACGCAAACAACAGGGAAACAACGACAGCAAACAACAGAACAGAGTAACAACAGCTGGTCAGGCAATGAACAGCAGGAGAGAAGCGCAGCTCAGCAACAGACGCGATGAGCACTGCAGCAGGTACAGAAGTTATACCTGCTCGGCGGTCTGTCGCGGGAAGCAAAGCTGGAGAGGTACTGGCATCAATAAAGCTGATGAAGAGAACCTTCAGCCAGCGGAGCAACCTCGTTTAGCCTTCCTCCACCGCAAAAAATCTTTTAGTCGCGAGCAAGCTGCGCTCCCTCGGTTTCTCCAGTTGTCTGCTCAGCTCGTCTTCTCGTCGTTTTCTCCTTCCTCTTCTGTGGCAGAAATGGGTCTTACCTGAAAAACCCTACTCACAACCCCATCCCTCTGTTCAAAATTACCACGGCTCAACGGGCATGAGGGAGTCCGTCACCTGTAATTTTTCCATACGGACCCTATCACCGATTCTGAAATTGCGGATCCGAATTGGAATCTGTATTAAACCACAGGTTTGTGGTACTGTTGTGATGTGTTTATTGATTTTATTTGTTTATTTATTGGTAATTAATTAAATTTAGCATAAATTTTCATAATTTTTGTTAATTTCACATAATTATTTTTTATCAAAATATAGAATGTAACTGTGGATTCAAAGTAATTTTTATATATGATAGATATTTTTCTTAAAAAATCCTCCAAATTATTAAATATTTTAAAAATAATAAATTATGTAAATACACACTCTGTTATGAGTTTGCTTCTCACCCATCTACCTCAAGTAAAATTTTATTGAGGGAAGAATGTAAAGATATATGAATTGGAATTCAAATAAAAAACTTATAAATTATTAAAATTAATCATGTAAAATTATTTTCTTATAACGATTCTAGGTATAATGTAGGTTAGAATTGAAATCGGAATTGACCCATTCTCAATTGTTTTTACAAGAACCTACCCGGGTTTTATCAAAATTTACCAAAAACTTTGTAAAAGTTGTAGGTTACCCGATACCCATGCACAGTCCAAAGCTCAAAACTTACTTACGCACGGCTGCCCTATAAAAATTTTCCTTTCATATTGCCATATGTTCTTTTTCTTTTTTTAAAATTAATTTTCCTGCAAATTTTATTAAATGACTGACCCCGGAAAAAAAATAATTTCGATAAAATAACCCTCCATCAGTGAGGATAAATTTCCGACCCCAAACTGCATTGTATGGTTTCATTAAAAGAAAGTGCCGATTTTTCTTTAAATAAAGTCAATTCCAAAATATTCGCTCTTGCATATGATTTTTCACTCATCTTGCTAAGAACCATATCATGCAATCTCGCTCAAAATGAACCTTCCAATAGTTATTTACAATTTTCCTTAAGCATGTGTAATAACACAATCATTATTCAAAGATTGGGAATATTGTAACTAATTCTCCGAATTAGATTAGTCCGAAAGCTATTAATTGAATCTAACTCAATGATGTTTGTAATGAATCGAAATTGACTTTGTTCTAATCAGGTTAGCTTAGTTAATGTCACTTAAACCTTAAGACTTTCTTAGGTCAAATTAATCAAAGTTTCCTTAGGGTTGAAACTGAAGTTCTAAATTTTTCTAAGCCAAAATAAGCTATTTATATTACCTAACACACAACCTACCACTAAAATGCATCCCTACTTTTGTTGATAAGATTTTTGGTCGTCAGCAAACTACTTTGATTTATCTCCAAATAAAGTTAGGTTGATGTGGCAATACATTCAAGAGAACTTATCAAACACAAATATCCTAAAAGTCGATAAGAACTCAGACTAAAAGAAATTTAACAATTATTATCCTCATTTCACCAGATTCTCTGGGACACTAACCAGGAAAAGTTTTTAGCTACTCAAATACAACGAATAACCAGCTTGAAGATGAAAAGTGTCAACGACGAAAAAGGGGGAAAAGAAAGAAAGAGAAGAGAATGCATCAATAAGATTCTACGCAAGAAAAATACCCAATAGTCATCAAACAAGAAGCGCCTCTGATACCTAACTCCCAAAAGCCAACAAGAATCTTAGCTAACGATGATACCATGCCAATAGGTTGCAGAAACTAGATATGTGATCAAAGACCTTATTTGTGAGGTTGAAGAAGTGGAAATGGTTGGTAAAAGACATTTCCTTTTCTCTGGTAAATGTTTAAAAACAATCCATAGTCAAGAAAAAATGCGTAACTTTTTATATGTAGATGCAGACATTTGTCCTTCAGTGGACTTCCTCCTTCAATTGAAGGCATTTGTCGAAAACCGATGCTAAAACCAACTACATTCAGCAAAGAGAATGCAAATGACAAAGATGGCACAGATAATGGGGAGAACTCGTGTAGCATCTCTACAGGATTAAAAAGCGTCGCTAGCAACCTTGTAGCCAAATCTGTTGAATTAATCCTCAGCCTAACGCTCTTGATCTTCGCGTAGTTATTCAAGGAGTGAACAATACACTTGTAGTGATCATAGAGGAATAGCTCCTCAGTTTTATGGAACTGTGATCCTGTTATGGCTCTGAAGGAAGAGGGGGAAGATTAGAGAGAAAGGGGAGAAAATTCAGAATTTTCCATGATAGGAAATCCAAGTTATGTTTGATGAGTTGAATGGCTTTACTATCTTTTCAAAAATTGACTTAAAGAGTGACTACCATCATATTAGGACAAAAGAAGGAAATAAGTGGAAAATGGCATTTAAAACTAAACATGGACTTTATGAATGGTTAGTTATGCCCTTTGGTTTAACTAATGCACCAACACATTTTATGAGGTTAATGAATTACATCTTACATGCCTATATAGGAAAGTTTGTGGCCATTTATTTTGATAACGTCCTTATGTATAGCAAGACATGTAGATGATCTTAGACAAGTTCTCAATGTTTTAAGAAAGGAAAAATTATTTGGCAACTTAAAGAAAAGTAATTTTTGCATGGACAAAGTTGTCTTTCTTGGTTTTATTGTGAGTGGTGAGGGCATTGAAGTACATAAGGAAAAGCTCAAGGCAATCCAAGAATGGCCAACCCCAATTGCAAAGTTTCCATGGATTGGCAAGCTTCTATAGGAGATTTGTAAAAGATTTCAACATGATAGTAGCCCATTGAAGAAGTTGACTAAGAAGAATGTGCCCTTCAAGTGGGGTGAAGCACAAGAAAAAGCATTTCTAGCCATGAAGGAGAAGCTCACTCATGCATTGGTCCCAACTCTTCCAAATTTCGGCAAAACTTTTTAGGGTTAATGCAGTGCAAGTGGAATTGGTGTTGGTGAGGTACTCATGTAAGAAAGTCAGCCTATTGCCTATTTTAGTGAAAGGCTTAATAGTCCAACTATTAACTACTCTACGTATGATAAATAATTGTATGTCTAATTAGAGTATTGGAAACTTTATGGTATTATTTATGGCCAAAAGAGTTTGTTATCCATTCTAATCATGAGGCTTCAAAGCATCTTAGAGGACAAATAGGTTTAAGAGGAGACAAGCCCAATTGATTGAATTTATTGAGTCATATCCTTATGTCATCAAGCACAAGAAAGGTAAGGATAATTTGGTTGTAGATACACTTTCCTAAAGGTATGCACTTCTTTGTACTCTTGATACTAAAATTCTTGAATTTGAGTTCATCAAAGATTTATATGATGATGATGATGCTGATTTTGTGAAACGTTTAGTAATTGTAAGTCTAATAGTGAATTTGTTAAATTTTTCTTAAATAGTGAATTATTATTTCATTCAAATAGGCTTTGCATTTCTAATTATTTCATATGTGTACTATTGATAAAATAAGCATATTCTAGAGGTATAATGAGACATCCTGGTATTACTAAAACATTAGGTATATTGCACAAATATTTTTATTAGCCAAGGATACATAGAGATGCTGAGAAATTTGTAAAAAATGCATTTTCTGTCTTAAGGCAAAGCCAAAACTGAATCTCATGATTTGTACACACCACTTCCTATTCTTAATACACCTTAGAAAGATATTTCCATAGATTTTGTTTTAGGTTTACCTAGGTCTCAAAGGGGTATAGATTTTATCTTTGTTGTTGTAAATGGTTTCTTGAAAATGTCACATTTTGTTGTATGTCACAAAGTTAATAATGCTTCTCACATTGCTTCCTTGTTCTTTAAAGAAGTTGTGTGACTTCAAAGTACCAAGAACTATAGTATTTGATCGATATGCTAAGTTCCTAATCTATTTTTGGAAGACCTTATTGGGAAAGTTGGAAACCAAGCTATTGTTTTCAACTATATGTCAACCACAAACTAATAGGCAAACTAAGACTATGAATAAAACATTGATGGCCCTACTTCGAGCTATTGTGAAAAAGAATTTGAAGAATTGGGAAAAATGTCTACCCCATGTGGAGTTTGCATACAATGGAACCATTCATTCTATCACAAAGTATTTGCTATTTGAAATTGTTTGTGGATTTAATACGTTAGCACCTACCAATTTGATTCCATTGCTATGTAGGAAAGAGCTTACATGGAAGGATACAAATGAGCCAAAATTTTCAAGTAGATTCATGAGAAAGTAAAGCAAAATATTGACAGAATGAATCAACGATATATACCCTGTGCTAACACGGGATGAAAGAAAATCGTCGTTGAACCAAGAGATTTAGTTTGAGTGCATCTTCAAGAAGAAAGATTTCCAAATAAAAGGAAATCCAAGCTCATGCCAAGAGGAGATGGACCTTTTTGTGTTTTTGAGTGAATCAATGACAATGCACATAAGATTTATTTACCCGACAAGTACAGTGTAAATGTTATCTTTAATGTTGCTAATCTATCACCTTTCCTTCATGCAGACCTTGAAGAGTTGATGATGACTCTTTTTCAAGAGGGGGAGAATGAAAAGAGCAAAGGAGGCTTTGACACCAAAGATCTAAACCAGTTAGAGAAGGGCTTGATCTTTGAAGGAGAAGACCCAATGATAATAGGAAAGATCAAGAGATTGCAAAAAACTATTAGCTTCCTTACTCATGGATAATTGGCTTGAGAGATTGAAGACCAAGACAAATGAAGCCTTTAAGTCGAAGCCCATGGTCGTGCTTAGCTTGCAAAATAAGGAAACTTGATCAATTCGTATAATTTGTGGCTATCATAAGAATAAATAAGTTTATAATTAGCTGCTATAATCAAATGAAGCAGTTTTGTGTATTTGTAGAGTTTCCTAGTTTGGGATTTGTATAGTAAGGGCAAGTGCAATATTTTTGGTTAATTGCTATCTATATCTTATGAAACAATTTATTAACCAAGCATCTATATATATTTGCTTTCATTCAGTATGTAAATCAATTTTCTGACATTGAATCCTCTAAATATAAAGTGTGTTCTCCTTATGAGGTAATAATCTCTTCTTTACTCTTGTGAAACCTTGTTTTTGTCGGACTAATATTTTTAGTTTGATGATTCAAGTTTCCCTCTCTTTGAAACATCACAATGGTTTAGCATATGAACGAGAAATGTATGGTATCTTGTTTGCAAAATAGAAGTGGAGCCATTACTTGTAGGACAGCCCCCCTTTCCATCAAAACTAACCATAAGAGTTTGAAATTATTGTTAGAGCAAAAATTGCATACTCCCTTCAGCACACTTGGTTGATCAAATTGGCCGGCTACAACTTTGATATCCAGTACAATAAGGGCATGGATAACAAGTCTGTTGACACACTCTCTTGGTTACATGATGGGGAGGTCGAGTTATTGGCCATTTTGACTATTTCTTCAGACCTTTTCCAGTAGATTCAAGACAGTTGGCTAGCTGACTTTGCCTTACAAAAGAAGATTGTGGAACTGCTGCAGCTGGGAGGTAGTGATGGTCGCTACATATGGAGGGACCAGCAAATATGCAAGAAGGGAATGCTAGTTGTGGGCAATGTGCCAGCTTTGCAGCAACAGTCAATTGACCTCTTCCATAGTAGCTCCTCTGGGGGCCATTCGGGAGCCTAGGCTACTAGCAAACCACTCAAAGTCGTGTTCACTTTGAAGGGACTTCTCCGACATGTCAAGGAGTTTGTGCAGATTTGCACTAATTGTCAACAGAGCAAGCATAATAATGCAGCTTACTTCAATGTCTTTTAGACCTTACCTGTCCCAGAGTATGCTTTGAAGGAGATTTCTATGGATTTCATTAATGGATTGCCTAATCCGAAGGGCGAGATGCTATTCTAGTGGTGGTTGATTGCCTTACAAAGTAAGTCCCAGAGTATGCCCATTACAAGTGGCCCGCAAGTTCATTGATCATGTTTTCAAGCTACATGGGCTTCCTTCTGTCATCATGAGCGAACGGGTTCCTGTTTTTGTGAGCAATTTATGGTGCGAACTATCCCAATTATAGGGGTTGAGCTGCGTTTCATCAGCCTACCATGCCCAAAAGGACGGCTAGATGGAGGTCCTCTCAATAGATGCTTGGAGTGCCACCTCAGATGCATGAGTGGACATTAGCCACACCACAACTATAGTTCAGTTGGTTATCTCTTACGAAATGGTGGTACAATACCCCGTATCATTCTTCCACTCAGACCAACCCCTTCCAGTTTAAGCGTGGCAACCGTGCCATGGCAGACATGCTGCCTCCACCTCCCCGTCCGATAGCCATCCTTGGTAGAATGATGATTAAACATGGCAACCGTGCCATCACGAAGGTCTTGCTACAATGGTCCAGGTTAGCGCTCTCCGAAGCCACTTGGGAATTTCTCTATGATTTGCATCTTCGGTTTTCCAATCCACCCCTTGAGAACAAGCTTGCCGAAGAGTAAGGTAATGATATGCGCCGAGGATCACACTGATGTGCCATAATAGTTTGGGGGAGGAATTGGTAAAGTTTGGGCCATTTTGTAACAAAAGGGGTAGTAGCGATATCTTTTTGTAATACCTTGTTCTTGTGGCTGTTATAGTGGTTACTCTGTAACTACCGACTAGCTGAGGAGGATTGGTGTTAGACCCCTGAGCTCAAGCCTCAGAGAATGCGCACCACAGGCCATACCTTGGAGTAGTGGTGGTGCATAAGCCTGCACACAAGGATGTGCGGGCAACCAGGTGCTTGGTGTTGAGAGAATTGCAAGTCTATGAAGTAGGCAAGTCGGGAGATGGTCACACAAGCGTGCACAAAGGCACTTGTGAAGAGGATGGTCGATCAAAGGCTCGGCAGTGTGCCAAAGGACCCAATTGTGGCAAGGGAGTGCCACAATGCACAAGTCGGTGAATGCGCGGGTGGGCAGTGAGGATGCCCACGAGCAAGGCACGGTGCCAAGCTCTAGGAGGTTCATGGAATCTGATACAACCGCGCAAGGGCACTCTAGGAGTGCGCATGCCTCAACAGGCCCGGTAGACGCTAAGGGAGGCTTAGCACTTAGCGGCAGGGGAGTTGACGACTTGTGGGGATCGGCTAAGTCCTTGACCAGGCGAGCACCACTGGACGCAGCAATCAGGCGACCGTGATCCTAGGAGGGGATCAGGGACGTGGACCCTAGAGGGGGGATGAACCTGGACGACGAGGCTAAGCTGGCGCCAAGTCAATCCAGGGAAATCCGGGAAGATCCTCCCGGGATATGGCAAGGCAATCTGTTATGGAAACAATCTTGGAGATTGCAGATCGACAGTCGGGATTGAACGGATCGAGATCTGATAGAGAGAATCAAGAGATTCAAATCTATCAGTTGCCATATCAAATTTGCTCGGCTCGCCTATATAAAGGGGGTCAGCCTCATTCAGTAGGGCAGCCAAGGAGTAGCCAAGAGGCGAGAGACACCAAATTCCAAGCAAAGGCGAGGAGAGCACCAAGAGCAACCAGATCAATCGAGGAACACAACAAGCCCGAGATTCCAAGGGAGTGGAAGTCGAGTTGGGCAGCAACCCGGTGTTCTTGAGGGAAGACACGAGGAGAGTAGAGAGTGCAAGCAGTAAGAGACTGTGAGGCACAAGCTCGTGAGGTTGCGTGTAAGTGTTCTGATCTAGGATTGAGTTTTTCGTATACTTTTAATATATGTGAATACAAGTTGCATTTTCCCAATTGTATTCCTTTGTTCTTTGGTGTTGCTCCTTTGGTTCGTGATTGTTTAGCCTCGACGGTACGCACAGTGAGTGTGTGGCTGGTCGGCAAGTGGAGTGTCGACGCCTAGTGGGGTGCAGAAAAATTTGTGGCCCGCATCGTCCCCGTGACAATTGGCATAAAGGGAATTGTACACCGTTGATCGAAACAGACTGCATAATATCAATCCTTTCCTCCTGAATCTTCCTTTTCTGTTCCCTCTCCCTCTCTCTGGTAGCTCTCCTCCCTTCCCTTGTTTCTTCTTTACAATCCAACCTATGTCAGAATAACCTGTGGGAGAGATCGTGGAGATAAGGAGGACAATGAAGGGAAATAGGTGGAGGCTGAATTTCCAGGACACAGATGGATCGAAATTGAAGGAGATATTCCATTTTGCCGCATCAGCTAGAAATCATCCAGTTTCTGATGAACTTTTATCATTATAAAGGAATCAGATGCACAGGGTTATCTAACAAAACATGCATACTATATGTACTAATTATTAATGGAAGATCACAAACAAAGGATCAATCAAAATCTACATATAGGATACATATTAGCTGACAAACCACCAGTTTTAGTTCTACAAGCTACATTCTTCAGTGACAACTTAAGTCCATAAACACACAGAGTAATTCATTGAACTTTTGCCCGCTGCATCATGAAAAACATCCTCGTAGCCCTGTCAGAACCCTCGACGTGTTCTCTCAGTTTGGCCAGATGAGCCATTCTCTTTTTCCAAGATTCTGAGGCCCCACCTTGATTTTCCTTATTCTTTGACTCATTAGAACAATTATCCTGTGAACCGAAGGTCCTTTCAATAGGGCTTTGGTCCCCCAGAGATAACTGTGTTACATGCATTAGACTCCGCACCACTTCACTCATCTTCGGCCGTTCTTTCGCATTTTTCTGCAAGCAGCTGTCTGCTAGCTTTGCAATCATACGAGCAGCTCCAACGGGGTACTGGTTGTCAAGGCGGGAATCCGTTATCATGACAAACTTCCTGCTGTCCGCAGGATACTGTCTAACCCAGTCCAGAAGCTTCTGCTCCGATCTAGGGCGGTTTATGTCCAGAGATCTCCTGCCCGTTAGAACCTCATATAGAACCACCCCAAAACTCCACACATCGCTCCTGCTTGTTAAATGTCCAGTCTCAATGTAATCAGGAGCTGCATATCCATGTGTCCCGACCACCTGTTTGACATAAAAG
Organism: Sonneratia caseolaris; assembly: GCA_900006705.1. Classification (NCBI taxonomy): domain Eukaryota; kingdom Viridiplantae; phylum Streptophyta; class Magnoliopsida; order Myrtales; family Lythraceae; genus Sonneratia; species Sonneratia caseolaris. The sequence continues at coordinate 161,716 of CXYZ01003032.1, forward strand.
CAACAAAATACTTACGACATTTTTGGGATAAAAAAAGGAAGATAATTTACTCCATGAGTTAAGATGAATTTCTCTCCATATAAAAGTTATTAACAAATTCCCTATACTTTTACATTGATTTTATATCTTTAAGACTTACTGCAGTTGATACGTGAGTACGGCCTGCAGTCGGGCCCTCCCTGGCCAGCCCAAAGTCAGAGAGCTTGGCTTCGAAGTCGTCATCTAACAAAATATTTGAGGATTTGAAGTCTCGGTGTATGACCTTTCGGAGGCAAAACAATTGATCAGATATTAAAAGTACATGAGAAGAATAAAACCCAGTTAGCATTTAATATTCAAATTTGTGACACAAAAAATCTAGTGGAATATCATTAGTTTAGAGGCAACTACACTATGAAAAGCGTCATAGATTCAGAGTTGAATAAAATGAAAAAAAAAAAAAACATCGACGTGTATCAACTTTCTAGAACATCATCAACTAAACTTTATTTGGCACTCTTGACTAACTTCAGAAACACCCAAAGGGTTCTCATTTGACCAGGGTTCAATTAATTTAGAAGACAGATAAGAAGCTTTAACATATCTACACCTACATACCAAAATAATAAAAAAGAACAAGCTAGCTGAATGGCTAAAGCACAGAGTTATTAATGCAAAAAGCTAGTAAATGAAATCACGACACATCATAATTCTGGTCATCTAATGAGCACCTGAACTTCCAATCCTTCGTGCAAGTATGCCAATCCTTGAGCCGCTCCAAGTAGTATTTGTAATCTAGCTTGCCAAGAGAGAGCTGCATATGCCTTATTGAACAGATGATCTTCTAAGCTTTTGTTTGGCATAAATTCATACACAAGAAGTCGTTGTATTCCTCTCTCACTATCAGCAGCACAGTAGCCTATGAGCTTGACGAGATTTGGGTGATCCAGAATGCCAAGGAACTGTATTTCTGCAACCCATTGTTTATGACCCTAAATTAGAAATACAATGACAAGGGGATCAGAAAGCTTACAGAATAGTAAATGGAACAAAATTATTGATCTTAGTGATTCAAAGAAATCTTATTAGTTGGTTGCAAATTTCTGTAAACTTGAGGATTGAGCTAGAAATGAAGTCACTTTTGCAGGATCATATAATCATAAGATTTAGCCAAAGATATGAGAAGAGGGATAGAGAATCACTTCATGGCTCTTCTATTAAATGTAACATAACTGAAGTGGGATGAATCAGAACAAATATACAGACTTCTTATAAATGAGTTGGTAATGAGTTGCACGATGGCATAATAGAAAAGAACATGGAAAGCAAACATATCCAGAAGAGGTTATAACAATTACTTTATGCCTTAAAAGTAATTATCAACTTCTTGGGGTTTGGCTTTGGGAAAGCGTTTTCCTTTTTTTTTTGGTTCTAAACGTTTTCAAAGCCACTGCTTTTAAGCAAGTATATACGTTGGAAACTAAATGTGTTTTTAATAACAGAACTAGAATACAGAACTCTTGTTTTCCAAAATACCAGTCTCTAACACTTTAAAAAAACATATTTGGAAACCAACTTGGAAAACAATTTTCTTAAAACATTTCACAATGGGCCCAAGCAGATGAGGATTTCTTCAAAACTATGTGATTGCAAGGTACTTAGAAAAGCTTTCAGGGAGATTTCATGCCAACACAAATATTCACCAAATATTTAACATACTCCCTAGATAATCTATATGTGATGTTAAAGATAATCCAAAAAAAGAAAAAAAATAATGGTAATGAGGAGATATTTATCAATGAGTGACCGAAATTAATCCAAAAAGTTGATAATTATATACCTGCAATCCGTCCTGGTTGAGTTTTTTGATGGCGACGGTGATATGTTGGCCATTTCCATCTACAGGCTTAATCATGCCCCTATAAACGCTGCCGAAACCACCCTCACCAATCTTAAGGTGCCGGCTGAAATCATTTGTTGCCAGCTTTAGCTCTGAGAATGTGAATACACGCAGGTTATGAGCTTTCTCCCCATAGAGCTCTGATATGCTCCGAGTAGAAGTGGCTGAACACGAAGACTTGATCAGCTGACCAGCCGCCCCAGAGTAACCACATGCTGCAGAGGTTTTCAGTTCCGGGGCTGACTTTTGCTGCCTTAACCTCAATTTGTCCTTAAAGTAGAAGCACTTCATTGCTCGGGTTCCAGCATTAGCTTTCTATAGAACATTCCAATTATTAATATGTAAACTGCTGCATCTTCTATCGTTATTTTGATTCTTTTGGATCTTTCTAAGCTGAGTTGCTCTGCTATGCTCCGGCAGAAAAGAAAATCAACAAGAGGAAGAAATTGACAGAAAGAGAGTCAGAGAAAACAAACTCATGAAAATATCAGATAAAAGTAAATTGGGAGAAACCGTAATTAGATATTAAGACTAACAGAAAGATCTCGGAACTAACAAGAAAAGACCGACAGCCTAAATTAATCTTGAAGATCCACAAAGAAATTCACGAAAAGAACCGATAAGAAGCTCAAATTTTTTTGGGGGAAGAAACCTTGAGTCAGACTCGGGGAATCAAGCAGGGAAAAGAGAAAAAAATTTTAAAAAAAAAACACAAGCAGGGAAGCACCGATTGAGTTTCTTCGTTTACTTGATTCAGAATTAAAAACAGCAAAATCACTATGAGGAAATTAAGCAGAAAGTATATGCATGGTGGTGGAGAACGAAAAACGGGAGCCAAATGTTAACCTGTGAAATCTGCTGCTTAAACTTGACGATATTTACTTGTTGGGTCTTGGTTCTCTTGCTTCTCTCCACTTGTCGATTCTATCAAGCTTTACGCGGCTCGGTTGGCAGACGAGGAGGACTGATGGGGATGTGACATCTGCCTCTCTATTTAATGATTTTCTGACTTTTAAATTGAATTCAACTTTCAACTTATTAAAATCAAGATATTTTTTGAAGAAAGACTGAAGCCGACTGGAGTTAGAAAACTCTGACACGATACATGCGACTCATATAGTTTTTTTAATGTCATAATTACAAACGGTGGGTTGATTTTTTCTTTTTCTTCAAGATTATATGATATCACAATTTTTTTTAGTAGTGTAAAAATTATACCGACCAGCTATTATAAAATAATATAATGAATTTAATTTTTTTTTATGATCTTTTTAAGTTATAATTTTTAATATAATGATAAAATTATAATATTTTATCTGTATTACTTTAAATCTCTAAGAGACAATTTTGGTGCCCTTTTTATATTTAAGAACTACTCTTCATTCAATTATTCTCCCTTTAATATACTTTTGTTCCATTTTAGCATTTTAGATAATTCAGTCTTTCTACTTCTGCCGTTACTCCCATCGCTGCACCCTTCGCCTCTCTGCGTCACGCCCTTCGTCATCGTGCTCACCCCCTAATAGATCTTCCGTTCTTGCCTCTTTGATAAGTTGATCCTCATAGGCTATTGGAAAATAGGGCGTATGACCTCTCTCCAATCTTGCAGTATGACACCCATTGCGACTCTCAATTATCTGATTGCATAGATCTCCTACTTATTCGGGATCAAGGGGGTTAGACCCGATTTTTATGATATAAGTTGAAATGATAAGTTTTGGTTCGAGACTAAATGGGTGCAAGTTAAGGTGGCTAATGTAAATTTGTTGATGAAAATATAAAATTATATAAATTAAATTGACAAGATACTCATAAAGAATTTTTTTGGTTGTTTGGTAGCATTATAACTAATGATATATTATTTTGCATCATTAATTTAAATTATATTGCAAAGCGTTGGTTCGTTCAAATTAGGCTTGTCAATATTTTTATTGTTCCCATTTATACTCGAGACTCTTTACTGTGGAGCACAGGCCGTTTGCTAGTCTAAAGTCAGCCAATAAGTTGAATTAATTAAAGAATAATGATGTAATTAGCAAGAGCAAATTCTTAAAAATTACACAATACATGGTTAGCCAAAGTGAATATCCGGCGTATAGTTAATAGTGAAATCATAATAATGTACATTAAGTGTAAGATTATAATTAGATAATAATGTCAAATTTTTACTAATTTAAGATAGAGATAAGTATATGAAAGGCTATGGTATAATGTAATCTCACCACACAGAATTATGATGTGGTTGTTTGTATTTATAAAGATATTGTAGATATCAAATATGGCATACATTGATTATAATCAATCATACTAATTGGGCTAATTACAATAAATCATTTTGATTTGATTGAGTGATTGCTGCCATGATTCTAGCCATTACTCCCCCGCAAGCACAACAGTAGATCTTGAACATTGAGCTTGGAACACAAAGAAGCAAAATGTGTTGTGGAAAGACCTTTGGTAAGGATATCAACCAATTGGTCGGTAGTGTAGATAAATCAAACCAAGAGTTGTTGCTAAGAGACTCGTTCACAAAAAAAAGTGATAATCAATCTCAATATGCTTTTTGCGAGCATGAAAAATGGGATTCTTGATTAAATAGATGGTAGAGACATTATCACACCAAAGGGTAGGAGGAATGGGGGTGAAAAACCCAAGCTATTGTAGTATAGATTGAATCCATATTAGTTCAACAATTGCATTCACCATGCTCTTGTACTCAAATTCAGTGTTGGACCTGGCAACCATGCATTGCTTCTTGGAGCTCCAAGAGATAAGATTGGGACCAAGGAAAATAGCAAAACCACCAATTGAGTGTCTGTCATCAGGATTACCAGTCCAATCCGCATCAGAGAAGCGATGAGGAGCCAAATTAATTGCTTGTTGAAAGAATAAACCATGAATCATAGTACCCTTGAGATAGCGCATGATGCATTTCACTGTGATCTAATGGGTAGTGGTGGGTTGATGCATAAACTGGCACTCATGTTAAACTGCAGAGGTAATATCTGGTCTAGTGAGGGTGAGATATTTAAGAGAGCCAACAACCTGCCTATATGTAGTCAGATTTTGAAGGATTTCACCATTATAGATAGATAAACGAGAGCTAGAGGTGACAGGTGAGGAGGACCGCTTATAGTCTAGCATAGCCGCTCACACAAGAAGATTGTTAATATAGTGAGATTGCATGAGAAGAAGAACAAAGGCAATGGGATGCACCTCAATTCCAAGAAAGTAATGAAGAGGCCCAAGGTCCTTCATGGAAAACTTCCCATTGAGAGAATCCAACAAACTAGAGAAGGGTGCATTTGGTGTACTAGTAAGAATGAGATCGTCAACATATATCAAGAGAAACATTGCATAAGCAGCAGTACGCAAAATGAAGAGTGATGTGTCTACAATTGAGCCAACAAACCCAAGGGTGAGGATGAAAGAGATTAGGTGCAGAAACTAAGCTTGTGGAGCTTGTTTTAGACCATACAAAGATTGATTGAGTCTGTAGACGTAATTTGGCTAATAGGGGTTAATGAACCCCGGAGGTTGTTTCATGCATATTTCTTCAATAAGGTACCTATGAAGGAAGGCATTCTTGACGTCTGACTGACGAATAGGCCATTATAACGAAGTAGTAATAGAGAGAATAGCACGGATGGTAATTGGCTTAATAACAGGACTGAAAGTCTTATCATAATCAATCCCCTCAAGCTGAGAGTATCCATGAGCAACCAATCCAGCTTTGAAACAATTGACAGACACATCGACCTTCAATTTTACCTTGTAGACCCACTTACAGTCAATGATATGATGACCAAAAGGAAGTGGTACATTGTCACAAGTATGATTAGAGAGGAGAGCACAATATTCATCTTCCATTGCAGCGACCCAATGAGGATCTTCTTGGGCTCGTGAAAATGTGCTAGGTTCCTAGGAATCAGCAAAGACAGTGAAAGCAGTTGGATGTTTGCTTATGGAAAACCACTTTGGTGGAAGAGTTTCATTCTATGCGCGGGTCACCATGCGATGAGCACACGATGAAGCAGTAACAATCTTATCGACAAAGATGCAACTCGAGGAGTAACATCAAACATATAAAAAACATGACTTACTCGGGAAGATCCTCTAGTCGAAGCCTCTGGTAGTGATGATGGCCGAGAAGGAGATGGAGGGAGGGCTAAGTCATTGGAGTGAGGAGAGATGGGCAAGGAAGCAGGAGTTGCCAGGGACACTTGAAGGGAGCATGTGGATGGAGGTAGACCAAATGCCATGGAGAAAAGGGTAAGGATAGTTCATCGAAGACAACAGAGCGAGCAATGAAAATGCGGCTAGAAGTGGGTTCTAGGTAATGGTATCCATGATAATTACTTGGATAGCCAAGGAAAACACAAGGGTGAGAACGGAAATCTAGCTTATGGGCACTATAGGGGCGAAGATATGGATAACAGCGACAACCAAAAACTCAAAGGAAACGATAATTAGGAGGGGAACAATGTAGGATATGGTAAGGAGATAGAAAATGTAAAGATTTGGTTGGAAGATGATTAATAAGAAAGATTGTAGTTTCAAAGGCAAAATCCCAGTACTTTACCAATAAATGTGAATGGGCTAATAGGGTAAGGCCCATGTCAACAATATGTCTGTGCTTACATTCGGCAGAGCCATTTTGTTGTGGGGTGTGCGGGCAAGAGATGCGGTGGATTATACCATGATTTTTGTAATTCTGTCTGAAACTCTTTAGAGAGAAATTCCTTTGCACCATTAGATTGGAGTGCTTTAATTTTACGATCAAAGAAGTTTTCTACTTGGAGGCAAAAAAATCTAAAGATGTAGGGGACATCTGTCCTAGATTTCATGATGAAAAACCACGAGAATTTGCTAAAATCATCAAGGAAATGAATATATTATGAATATCCCAGAGATGATAAAACAGGTGTAGGACCCCATTTATCAATATGGATTAAATCAAGTGGAGAAACACTTTTATTCATAGTAGATGGAAAAGGAGATTGGGAAATTTTGCCTAGTTGGCATGGTGCATAGATATGAGATTGATGATCATTGTGAATAATACGGAAAAATGAAGATAAGACTTTATTGACAATAGGAAATGCACAATGATCAAGACGCTAGTGTCATAAGACATTGGAAGCAGTAATGGTGACAAAAGCATGAGGAGGAGGAGTACGTCTGATGTCTGACTTCAAACAGTAGAGGCCATCCTCAAGTGTTCCCCAAAGTTGTTCCTATANAGATAAGACTTTATTGACAATAGGAAATGCACAATGATCAAGACGCTAGTGTCATAAGACATTGGAAGCAGTAATGGTGACAAAAGCATGAGGAGGAGGAGTACGTCTGATGTCTGACTTCAAACAGTAGAGGCCATCCTCAAGTGTTCCCCAAAGTTGTTCCTATATGGTGTATTGGTCTTTCACGAGAAAATAAGTGAGGTGAAGTTCAAAGAAGCAGGAGTTATCTTTTGTAAATTGAGGGATTGAAAGTAAATTTCTAGAAATTTTAGGGGTACAAAGAATTTTATTCAAAATAAAATCACGAGCAAGTGTATGAAGAATAGAGGAACTAGAATAAATAACAAGTAAACATGAGCTATCACCAATCATCAAATTATCTGGACAAGAAGGATCTTGAATTGTGAGATTAGGGAAGTCAACCATGACATGATGAGTTGCTCCTAAGTCAACATACCAGTCAAAATTCCTATCACTAAAGTCAGTGCCATAAACGTTATTTGCTTGAGGTATTTAGAAATTTTGTGGTAAATATGGGCAAAATGCAGCAACATGCCCAATTTGTGTGCACAATTGACAGGTTTATTGGCTGTCCAGAAAAGGGCCTCGATGACTACGGCGCATGGGCTTCAGGACGAATTTGTTGAGGCCTAGATCCTAGAAGCCCAAGAGAACAGTTGATAGACATTGGGCCTATTTGGAAGCCCGAAGGCGAAGGCCTGCTAAACTGCGATGGGCCTTGAATCGTTCGACCCAATCCACGTCCTCTTCTTCCTCCTTCGTGCAATACCTGAAGGACCTTTTGCCGCCTCGTCCCATCGCATGCCCCTGGCCACCAAGGAAGTTAACGTGCCTGGCAATAGCAGTGTGAATAGAGGGAGGAGTTGTAGCAGCAAGGGAATCCACCATCGAGGGCGTCTCGGCTTGGTGGTAGGCTTTCTTCACCTCTTCATTTAAAAGAAGGGTAGAGAGAGCTTCGGTGGTCATCCGAGCAGTAGTTGTGCCTAAGATCAAAGCTAGTGGTTCCCAATCAACACCAAGTCCGAAAAGGATTGCTTGTTGATTTAAGCTATTGGCTTGGGTTGTCCCACCATGGCGAAACGATTTGTCAATTCAATTACTCCATTTAGGTAATCGGACATCGATCAATTTCCTTTACTGACATCCGGCAATTGCAAGTCAAGAAATTGTTGTTGGGCATATGCTTGTGAGCCATACAAAATTTTCAACTTTGCCCAAGCCTCCATTGTAGATTGAACACCAAGTAATTGGAGGCCAATTTCAGGAGAGATAGCGACAAGAATGGCCGAGAGGTAGAACTAGTCATATACTTCCCAATTTTCAAAATCAGGATTGGGTGAGTGAACTTCGGTCATGCCCTATTTTCAGTGATGGTAGGAGGAGGTGCTGGAACAGATCCGTCTGCGTAGCCTAGTAGTTTGTATGACTTCAAAATTGGCAAGATTGTGTTTTTCCAAAGATAGTAATTTGTGGAGTCAAGCTTGAGTGGAATGGTTGGAAGAGAATTCAGTAGATTTGACTGATATTTGTGTGATGATGCCATTGGATGATTGCACGACTGACTGAGCAGTGGTATAAGAAGAAGGGAGGAAGAATTATGGACAATTGAGTTTTGGTTGGAGGTAGGTGGCAGGATTGTGTTGGATCACACGGAAATTTTTCCGATTCAGAGCTCTGATACCATGAAAGGCTATGGTATAATGTAATTTCACCACAGAGAATCATGGTATGACTGTTGGTATTTAATAGGATATTGTACATATCAAATATGGTATACACTGATTACAATCAACTACACTAATTGGACTAATTACATTTAATCATTTTAATTTAATTAAGTGATTGTATTCATGATTCTAGCCATTAGTATACATCTAATATAAAAGTTAAAAATGATAGAATAACAATATACATTCTCTTATATCCCATGATTGTTTTCATCCAACTTTCAGTATAAGATTACTATATTACAACAAAAAAAATAAAATAAATCATTAAATATAATTATAAAATTCAAACTGCTATGAATATTCTTCAGAATCAAGACCTGATTTTTCTACTCTTTATATTTTGATCATCTTAAAAACTAGCTAAATTTAATCTAGACAAAAAAAAGTTCATTTTTTTCCGACTTGGTCTCAGTGGATTTTATAAAATTTTCCATTTTCCTGGTACTCACGTGATGAGAGGCGCTTTCAAGCAGGCGTCTATCTCCTGCGCCGCTTCTCTCCCAAGTGATGAATGCAGAGTGATATGGGAGTAAATTGGTATAACGGTAAATCAATTTTTTTTTAACATAAATAAGCCTCTTGTTGGACATGCACATGTACATATAAAGTCTAATTTTGAGTCTTTATCATTTAACACAGTACGCTTTTAAGTACTATCGAAATATTTACAATATTATCCTTTAATTTTATTATAAATAGTTTTAAATAAAGTTAAACATATAATTTACATTTTTTTCTTGCTCATCTACGATTTCCATTATGAGTATGCTTCCCTTCTCTTTTTAGTAATTAACTTAAGCGTAAGAGGGTTAAATCGAGTTGTCATCTTCAATTTGACTTTCCTTTCCTGGTGTTCACAAGTTTTAAGGTTTTAAGAAGTAACGTCATAATCAGACAGTAATTAATTAATTACAACTCAATTCAAAATAGTCTTATCAAACATACGGGCTAAATATTAAATCAACTCCCAAGCGCCAATTTAAAGACTATTCAACCTCAGTTCCAGCCCCTGAGAACATCGCAGGTAAAGGGCAAAACAGAGTAGCTGTCCAATGTAGAAGAAGTCACAAATTTCGTCATCATTCAATATGACAGAAATTGGGTTTTCGTTGGCATTTTCCACCTAACATGACCGTGCACTGTTCTTCTCGGTAGTGGGTTTCCCTTGTCTTCGTTTCCCTCGAATACACGCCCTATAGGAAAAGAGCTCCGAGAAACGCAAAGTCAACAGGCCATATATTTCACGCGTGAACAAGTACGTCACCATTTCGTTTCCCTTAGACGAGAATTTATTGCTATTTCTTTTTTCTTATAGGAGAAAAATCGTTCCAACCTGGTCTTCCCCTCTCATTGTCGTTTCCATGACCTACAAAAGGAGAAATTAGGAGAGAATTCTGATTTTTCTCTTAAGTTAGAAATCAATACTTCACTGAGCTTGTATTGAAGCTGCCAACAATTCAATGAACTTGGTGCAATATATTCATGTAATGCATGTAAAAGCGCACATTATGACATAATAAATAGAAATACGGGGAAAATAACAGATATTATCTGATGTTGGTCCGTTGCTTTGGTTGCCCTGTGGTGTCTCTAGTTGGAGGTCTGGCTCCTCGTTGCACGACGAGATCCTTCTGAAGGCTCCCCTAAGCCCCCCACCCTTGTTATCTTTTGGCTTGCGAAACTTCATCATTTGCTTTTCATCTATCATACAATAATTTGACTTGTTAATAAGGGTATTTTAGTGAATGGGACTTGACTCGTGGCAAACCCATGATTTTGGCTTTCTGAGGCGAAGTTGGGCGGCGCTAATTCTGCATTGATGTGGCTGGAGTAGGAGCGTCATTGTGGTGCTTTGACATGCAATGGCACTTCCCTGATAGTTGTTGTCTATGAGAAAGGAAGGAAAGCATGCATATGGTGGATGGTAGTAAAGAGTGAGTAGAGTATCGTTTTAATGAGGATTTTAGTTTATTGAACACTAGTCCTCCACACTTAAAAACCAAATCAAACCAATTCAATGTCGAGGGAGTGTAGGAATTAGAAAACAAAGGAAAACTAAAAAATAATTGAGGCTAGAAAATTAATTTCATTCATGTGTTTAACGTACATATATAAAAGCGATGAAACAAAAAGAAATCTTGGTGAATCCCAAGCTAACAACTAAAGAAGATATTTCTAATTGACAGATATCATTGTTACAACAACCAAGGAATGAGTCGACTAGCCAATTGGAGGAGTGAGGCAAGGCAGGCAACTCCCGTAATAAAAACAACAAATCAAAGACACAAAATTCAACCAATGCAAATGAGAACTGGGGTTCACAACTTTACATATTTCTAGTCTTGATCTGGTTTTCACTCGTAATGCAAACAATCAAATATGATGTTATTCTAGAGTTCTAAGCGTACTTTAATCCACCTCTTGATGCAACTAAGATAAATTCCTAGGATGATGCCAACCTACTATATCTTTAGGTTGATTAACATTACATATTCCTATATCAATCTAATTACTGGCCAAGTAATTAGAATGCATAGAGAACATGCTTGGTGTAAGCAAATATTAAATCTCAATTGAATAACAAAATTGAGTTCAACATAAAAATCAAAATATCAAACTGGTATCCATCAATCCCCAAAGGAAGGGAGATCTAATTCAGCATAATAGAATGAAAACATAAAAAACCAATGAAGAAAACATGACACATTTAGTAAGAGAAGGAAAAGAGGGCAAATATGATGAAGCAGTCTTCATATCTCCTGACTAGTTGAGCATGAACTACTAGAATCACCTCCAATCTTCTTTCCACAATAGCAGCAAATCTTTAAGGATCTTTGATGGCTCTAAGACAGAATAATGAAGGAGAATTTTGTGAAAACATATGTCTTCGCATCCCCCATATATGCCTATGAATTTAGAGTCCTAAACTACTGAAATTGAAGCAAATTGAAATATATCGAATATTATGACCTTCCGCACTTAATACATAATCAAATATATCCAAATATACTTCCACTTCGATGAAATAACAGGCCTAAAGTGTTGGGGAGTGAATATATTCGGCCAAAATTACAAGGAAACTAAAATAATTGCAAACAAAGAAATATTTTTATTCTATCAATGTGGGGCTACAGCTTACGTCCACAACTCATGTAGTCTTACATCTTTTCATCATAACTCGGTCATTTCAACTCTGATTTGTAATCTGTTTAATGTGTTGGAATTGTGGCTCAATAATCTTTCCGATGAGATGTATTTACTCCATTTCAAGGTAAGAGACTCATGCAAAGACCTCATAAAGTGGTTGGACATAATACAAACTCCTTGTTTTCTTCATCTTGGGTCCGATTGACACAATGTAATTAAAATGTAGATCAATTAAACGTATAAGGAAGCAACAGTCCCAATAAATTCACCCTAATTCAACTCTAACTAATCGATCATGAGTAAAATTATAACAAAAGAAACCCTAAAGTTAAACATAAAAAATAACTAAAACTCAAGGAACAACTAAAATTCAAAGCTTAAGTAGTCAATAAAAACATGTAATTCACATAATTAACAATGACCAAGAAGTAACATTTAATGTTTATAGGTCCATGAAATAACATAACTGAGACTAATGAATGATTTGCTTTGATGTGTTGAAAAGGGTTACATTGTATGTGTTTGAAGAAAATTTATCCTCAGGACCCTCTGGAGCCGGTTTTGATGGGCACAACAACACAGGATGACGAACTCCACTTGGGGGCTTTGAATGAACCTAAGAAATACCCTTCCAGGCATAAGGAGCTAAACTACTTTGAGCATTTGGAGGTATTGTGCCATCCTTGAAGTCATCAATTGAAGAACAACCTTAATTGGAGTTCAAATCTCCTCCTACCCACCTCAAGTGTATTTTTCTTGGAGAATCCTCTACTCTCCTGCTCGTCAGTTCTTCGAAATTAACAAACTTGTAGGAAGAGAAGCACCTTAGATTTTTTTTAGACCACATGAGTGCCATTGGGTGGACCATAGTTGACATTCATGAAATTAATCCCTCGATTTGCATGCGTAAGATCTTGTTGGAGGAGAACCACATGGAGTTGATCAAGGCCAAGGAAGACCTAATTCGGTAATGGAGGAGGTGGTCAAGAAGGAGATTCTTAAGTGGCTAGATGCGGACATCATCTTCCCGATTTCCAATAGTTGACGCGTAGGATCCAGTTCAATGTATGCTGAAGAAAGGAAAAATGATTGTCATTACCAATAATAAGAATGAACTCTTACCTACTCGAACGGTGACCAGATGAAAAGTTTGCATGGATTATCATAAGCTTAAGAAGGCTACTAGTAAGGATCACTATCCCCTTCCTTTTATTGACCAAATGTTTGGTCATCTTGTCGATAAGGAGCACTTTTGCTTTCTTGAAGGTTATTTTGGTTATAATCAAGTCGCTATAGATCCTAAGGATCAAGAGAAGATCTCTTTTACCTATCCTTATGGCATTTTTGCTTTTAAACGGTGTCTTTTGGTCTTTGTAATGCCCCTGCCACTTTTCAAATATGCATGATGACCAATTTTACTATTTAATTGAAAAGTGCATTGAAGTATTCATGGTTGACTTTTCAGTGTTTGGTGCTTCTTTTGACGAATGTTTTAATTACCTTGCTCTCATTCTTAGATGTTGTGAAAAGACTAAACTTCTTTTTAGTTGGGAAAAGTGCCATTTTATTGTTATGGAAGGTATTGTCATAGGTCACAAAGTTTTCAAAAAGGGCATGGAGTTTGATTGAGTTAATTGAGAATTTGCACCCACCTACCAATGTGAAGAGCGTTAGGAGTATTTTGGGACATGCAGGGTTTTATAAGAGGATAATTCAGGATTTTTTTGAAATTGCTAAACCTCTTAGAAAAGGATTTTCCATTTAACTCTGATGATGCTTGTATGAATGCTTTTAATGAGTTAAAGTTTGGGCTTGTCTTTGCACCTATTGTTGTTGCAAACAATTGGTTTTTACCTTTCGAGCTAATGTGATGCTAATGATTATGCGGCCGGTGCGCCTATGGGACAATGAAGGGAGAAGATCTTTCACTCGACTAACTATGCAAGCAAGATCTTAGATGATGCTCAAATTAACTATGCTACAGAAAAGGAGCTTTGGTAGTTATTTTTGCTTTTGATAAATTACAATCTTATCTTATTGGCACTAAAGTTATTTTTTTTCAGAGATCAAGTAGCAATTTAGTATTTGATTGAGAAGGTTGACGCTAAACTGAGATTAATTAGGTGGATTTTTCTCCTTCAAAAGTTCAATTTCAAGATTAGAGACAGGAAGGGATCCAAGGACTCTATAGCCGATCGTCTCTCAAGGTTTGAGAATAAGGATTACATTGATTCGTCTGCAATTGACGATTTCTTTTCCAATGAGCACATTCTTGTTATAACTCATGTACCTTGTATGCCGACTATGTGAACTATTTGGTTTCTAACCATATCCCTTTGAATTTTTCTCCTCAACAAAAAAAGAGATTTTTGAATGAATGTTTGAATCATGTTTGGGATAAGCCCCACTTGCTTAGAATAGGATTTGATCATGTTTTGAGAAGGTGTATTTCCAATTTTAAAAAAGGGGATATCATTTATTGTAGCCATGAATCACCTTATGGAGGTCATGGGATGGCTTGGAAAATTTTGCAATTTGGTTTTTATTGGCCCACTATTTTCCATGATTCCTTTTCCTTTGTGATTAAGTGTGAAAAATGTCAAAAGATAGGATATGTTTTGAATAGACATCATGTCTTTGAAAACCATTCTTGAGGTTGAATTGTTTGATGCGTGAAGGATTAATTTTATGGCCCCATTTCCACCTTCATTTATCAATTGATACATACTTCTAGTCATCAATTTTATTTTTAAGTGGGTGGAAGCAATTGCTTCTCCCACTAATGATGTTAATGTGGTTTTGAAGTTCCCAAAGAAACAATTTTCACTAGGTTTGAACACCAAGAGCAATCATTAGTGATGAAGGATTCTACTTCTGAAACAAGCAATTCGAGCTCTTGATGGCCAAGCATGGAGTAAAGCACAAGGTGGCCCTTGCTTATCATCCTCAAATTAATGGCAAGCAAAAGCTTCAAGTCGTGAGGTGAAGAAAATCATTGAGGAAACTATCAATAAAAATATCAATACTTCTGGCACAATCCTTACTGACTTGTGATGAAACCCAATATCAAATATGATAAGAACGCCACCGACTTACAATAAGACCCAACACCAAATGTGGAAAAGAACCGCAAGAATTGTAAAGAACAAGTTTTGAAAGAATGAGCTTTGACCCATTACCTAACGAGGCAAGAACCAAAGTTATAGATTAAGGAGGACACAACACCAAGAATCCCATGAATTAGAGAATCAAAGTGATAAGTCTAGTTGTAGAACATCACAAGATAACTTGATAAGTTTCAAATCTTCTCAAAAACTAAGAAGAGTAATATATATATTCTCACCAACATCAGAAAGCACCTTATTCTCATACTTGCCAAGTGAAAAAGGCACTAGTACTTGCTTTGTTACCTTGATGTTGCCGCTATCATTCAGCCATTGAAGTTGGTATGGCCGTGGACATTTCAAGGTGGGCAATGCCAATTTCTCCACCAATTATGTGCTGGCCACATTGGCACAACTCCCACTGTCAATTATCACACTGCAAATTTTCTTGTTGACAAAGCACTGGGTATGGAACAAGTTCTCCCTTTGGTTGTTTTCTTCTTTCTTAGCCAGCAAATTGAGAGTTTGCTTTACCACCAATGATTCTCCTTCGACAACATATTCCCCATCATCAGCATCTTCCAAAGGTGGCATGTCAGAATTGGCCTCTTCTTCATATTTTGACTCCAGATCTCCTTGGGCATTTATAACCATCACCCTCATGTTTGGGCATTGGCTAGCTATGTGTCCCTTGCCTTAACATTTTAAACATTGCACATCATGATCCCGAGTAGTGGAAATATCAGAATTGCCTTGAAGATCACGACTGGCAGTATGAGATTTAGGCTTAGGCTTAGGCTTTTGAGATGTAGAGATTTCTAGTTTGACCTCCCTGTTTGAAGAGTTCAACTTCCAAGGAATATTCCTCAAATTGGGAGCTACTCTAGTTCGACTTCCCCTCTTGAGCTATTGCTCCACTTTGATCACCATGTGCACCATGTCTTCCAATTGCACATAGTGGTGCATCTAAACTCTATCGTGAATCTCTTAGTTTAATCCAAACAAAAACTTAGCCATTGCCGCCTCTCGATTTTCCTCCACATTAGCTTGAATCATTGCAACCTCCATCTCCGTGTAATATTCTTCAACACTTCAGTTTCCTTGCCTAAGACCTTGTAGTCTCTTATACAGCTCCCGACATTAGAAACTTGAGACAAATCGCTTTCGCATCATTGCCTTCATCTCTTCCCCTGATTCTATTGGGCATTCTCTATTCCATCTCCTACTTAAGACAAGCTGATCTTACCAAGTTATAACATAGTTTGAGAACTCTATGACAGCAAGTTTTACCTTCTTTGCCTCAGAATAGTTGAAGATTAGCCTTGGAATGATGAAATTTTCATCTTAATGATGTCCAAATTGTTGTCTTCTTTGTTCCAAGCTTCTCTAAATTTGATTTGATGCCTATTGGGGATGTCGCGTGGAAACTCTCATGGTGTTCTAACTTCTACTCGATCCAATATCTCTTGAATGGGCTTCAATTCAAGTTTCAACATCCACCTCATCTCCCCTAGCAATGCTTGCATTTGTAGGTTTGGAATGGCTTGTTCTATAGTCTTTTCAGCCACCTCCCTTTGTTCATGAGTCATATCCAAATCCTAAAAACGACGTTAGTTCAAGTATATAAAGGAAAGGACCTCACCACACTCCCTCACATGTGTCACTCTAAAGTTGATTCACTCAATTCCACTCGTATTTCTCTCAAAATATTCAGCTTTTACACTTGCATTGCTTTCTTTGGTTTTTAATTAAACTCAAGAAACTTAACCAAGAAATTTGTAGCAATTCAAGAAGGAATCCAACCAAACCAATCACAAAGAATGTTGATTTACATAAGGGAATAACAGAATGACAATTAAGGACACAAGGATACTAGGATATTGGAGAAGAAACAACTTGACAAATAAGACCCCAAAAAATTAGAACTGACGAAAAGGATGCAAATATGTAAATATAACAACTTTCTCTTTTTTCTGTTTTTTTCTCTATACACCTTTTTTTTTGGCTAACTTTCACTTTTTTTGGCTCTTTTTTTTTGCTATGCACCTTTTTTTCTACAATTTGTTTGCTTCTTTTTTTGTTTTGCTTTGCAGCCTCTCTTTTTTTTCAAATTATTTTTCTTTTCCTTTTTTTGACTTTTGTAACAACCAGAATCAAGAATCAAGAAATATCAAAAAGAAGAAAGACAAATCTAGAACAAAGAGGAATTCAATCAAATCCAAGATTGATGAAAGATAATTGAATCCCAAAGGTTAAGACAAAAGATAATGATAAAATGATAGATAAAACCTATCTTAGAACTCAAACTCTGATACTAATTGATG
Organism: Sonneratia caseolaris; assembly: GCA_900006705.1. Lineage (NCBI taxonomy): Eukaryota > Viridiplantae > Streptophyta > Magnoliopsida > Myrtales > Lythraceae > Sonneratia > Sonneratia caseolaris. The sequence goes on from CXYZ01003032.1 coordinate 179,164, forward strand.
TGATCCTTATCGACTCATGGTAAAACCCAATATTAAATATGATAAGAATGCCATCGACTTGCAATAAGACCAAATACTAAATGTGGAAAATAATCTCAAGAACTACAAAGAATAAGTTTTGAAAGAATGAACTTTGACTCGTTACCTAACAAGGTAAGAACCAAAGTTATAGATCAAGGAGGATGTCCCACCAAGAATCCCACGAACTAGAGAATCAAAGTGATAAGTCCAGTTGTAGAACACTATAAGATAATTTAATAAGTTCTAAGTTTTCTCAAGAACTGAGAAGAGCAATATATATTCTCACCAGAGTGTAAGTGAATGTCTCTATTTGAATACCTTAAGGGTATTTATAGTGTTAACATGGGGAGGAAATCACATATACTAAACAAATTCAAAAGATACCCTAAAGATATCCTAAAATATTAGAAGATATTCTAAGATATTGTAAATATATTTTATGATATATCCATATATCTAAATAATATCATATGAGACTAAATAAATCTTTCTAAATTTGAGGGCATCCTTAAATAGTCATAACAGCTAGCAAGTTTCTAGAACTTTTCTTGGATTTGAATCAAGCTGACATGATTCTGCAACTCACAGGAATTTCCTTCAATGGGCTCCAATATATGCTCTTGTGCCATAAGCTTTTGAACAAACCCATTGAGTGCCTCCTTGAACTTCTTAGCTCGTGCCCTCATAATTGGCCCAATTGGAACTTAAATAGGATCCATGGAAGTTGGTATGAGTTTTGCATCAACTTTATGAAGGAATTGGTCTACCAAGCTTGATGATGTACTTTGGGCCTACTGCACCACCCCTACGAAATGCCCCTTGGCACTTCAGCATGCTGACTTGTGTTTGGAAAGGCATGCCACCTTCCGATTTAGTTGAGCACAAAGCATGTTAGGCAATCAAGAAGCTCAACTTAGATCTAGAGAAAGTGGAAGTGAAAAAACTTCTTGAACTTTATGAGCTAAATGAGTTCCCGAACCAAGTCTATGAGAACCACTAGCTCTACAAGGAAAAGAATAAATGATGACACAACATGAGGATCATGGCGAGGAACTTCAAACCCAGTCAATTAGTGCTTTTATTTAACTCTTGTTTGAGGTTCTTTCTACGTAAGTTCAAGTTTAGGTGGTCCATACCATTCCGAATTACTCGAATCTTTCCATATGGAGCTCTTGAACTTTTGAATGAAAAAGACACAAGAAACTGTCAAGGTGAATGTGCAGCAAGTCAAGCTTTATTTACAAGGCCTCTTCGACGAGGAAAACGTCTCAATTCAGCTCATAGATGTGTGACACAAAGAATAGTCAAGCCAATGACTATAAACATGTCGCTTCTTAGGAGGCAAACCAAGTTTTCAGTTAAGTTTTTCTTCTTCTTTTTTTCTTTAATTTTCTACATTATAATTTCAAATACATAGCATATATTATCTTTTTCTCAAATACTTTATTTTCTAATATAACAAATATTATCTCTAATACTTTCCTTTAAAATAAGCATGTAGCACAATAGAATGCACATCTTGCACTTTCTTATTTGAAGTTGAGCAATGGTTTCTGGACCCGATGATAAGAGAAAAATCAACTTGAATATCTTGACTTCAAAAGTAAAGAGATAATATTGACAAGACACTTCTTGCCTTCCGAGATATAATGAATTTGCTTGAGCTTTATTCTCATTTTAGCTTTAGAGGCTAGAATTGGCTTGAGTATTCTAACTCCGTCTTTATCATCATATCACTCACCTTATTGACCTGCTTTGATATCATATGAAAAATGAAAATATAATAAGAGGAAGACAATAGAGATAACATTAATACGTAAAGGTCAAAATAACAAAACCATATTAGTATTATTATGATATTTATATTCAATAAATACTTCTAATAATCTATCTATTTATAGGTTTAAAAAATCAACTAAATAAAAAATTGATATATTCAGAATAATTAAATTTATTATAATCAAATCTTATCAAATCATAATCTATCAATTAACATAAATAGCATATATTATCTTATTTTCAAATATTTTATTTTCTAGAACAATAACTATTATCTCTAATACATCCCATATGGGATGTTATTTTTTATTATGTGACTAACGGAGGCTGGTGTGGTAAACCACATAAACATCATGGACCAAGAGTGGTGAAACTATTATTTTACCCTCATAGCTATTCTTTAGTTTGTTTAAATTGGAAACAAATGAAGATAAATAGGCAAGTTCATGGTCTTCTTCCTCCTCCCACCTTCCCCCCACCCCAACCGGCCCTCTTCCATAGCTGTCACCGTTGCCTCTAGCACTCCTCCATTACTGTCTCCTCCTCCTTAATGCTTTCATTGAAAGAATGGTTTCGTATCTTAAATTTTCTTTTGAAATATGCGAGTGCCCAATTTTGGTCGTTTTCCTATCTAATTTTTATATAATTTTTCTTCAAATTAGTCGATTAGAACCAAGATCACAGTCGACATTGCTTCCTAACGGAAACAAGCGGCAGAGCACAATGAGCACTACAGCAATGGGTCAAAGTCTTCACGAGCTCGTGGAGGTCCCGAGTCAACTCCATTGGAGCCCTCACGGGTTTCGATGGTCAAGTTCCTTTTTCTTCATTAGGATTGGGAAGATGAACTGTAATACGATTTCACGATTTCTTTCCTAGCGTTGACGAGGTCGACGGAAGAGAGAAAATCTGACGACTGTGAGAAAGAAGTTTGGGTATTCTACTCCTCTACTATTATTCATTTTAAGAGTGCCTCAACATGGAGATATCCATAAAAAAGAGAGATAGAGACCTAGTGTTAGAGGTGCAACATTTTGGATATGAAT
>CXYZ01003048.1:0-14208 GCA_900006705.1 Sonneratia caseolaris
ATGATGAATAAATAATACATTAATTTTATATCATGAATAAGAGTGTACCTAACCGCATCAAATGTATTGGATTTAGAGCACTAATTCTAACATTCTCGTCTCTCCTCCCACCCGAGCTAAAACTAAAATGTATATACTCTATCGAGTTTATGGGTTGATTGCAGTATTCATGTTCTTCATCATAGTTTACTACTCTCATGCAATCAGAAGGCGTACCATGTGACGAGAAATATAACAACGTACGTACGTGCTGCAGATGATGCACCTAATGATGCTCAAACTCTGTATATATCAGCCCAAACCGATGACAGTCTAGCTATGTCAATAAGGGTGCTTTTATCTTTGAGCTGGGGGGACAGATGTTTCCAAGTATAATACGAAGGAAAAGTGCCGTGTGAGTGAGTGGGACTGTGGAGGTGGACGGAAGGCATCTTAATCTGTCAGCCTAAATAAAGGAAGAGTGGGGCGGGGATGTGACACAGTTTTATCTCTTTTCAGTACTGAAGATACGCAAAGAGATAGATAAACCCTAATACGGCCATTGGAGCTCAGCTGATGAGAGGCAGGCTGAGTCGTGTCTTGCAGAGACCCCATTAAGTGTTGTCCCCAACTACCCCACTCACTCACTCACTCATCAGCACTGATCTCTCTGCCCCTTATAATTTGATCTCTGAAATTATGTGTGATATGGGGTTATGATTTCCCACTGGGAAATGCTCGTAAATGTGGCGTATTCTTGAGGCATTATCTTAAGTTTTACTTCACTTATACAGCAGAGAGAACTGTTGGTGAAGAGAACATTATAAAGTGCAATGGAAAAGCCCAAGGTTGCGCAAGTGCATATCATAAGGTCGAGTTAAGACCCTGTTGTCATCGACCTTATGACAGTGAAAAGTCACAGCTAAGACAGTTTTTGCAAAAAGAGAATCATTGTGATAATGTGACATGTTAGATCCAATTCCCTTTTTTCTTTTCCTTTAGCATCTCGGTGCTTTATCAATTAGAGTTATTGGATTCGAATTATTATGAAGACCAAGCTAATAAATTGTTTTAATTATTCATCATTAATAATGGGACCACAAAATTTCTCCATGGGATGGATGAGAGTGTAATTGGAAAAACGAATTTCTTTCCTCATGTTGCGTGCATTCGCTGCTATACAGATGAGCGTGCAACTGACGACGTCCAATGATCCAATGTGCACACAGCTAGTGTTGAATATGAAATATCATTTCTTATACGAGGACGTTGGGGTGATTATATACCCTTTTGTATATCTTAAATAAAATTACGATAGAAAAATTCTCTCCATTTGATAAGTTAACTCAATTCTAAAGTGATAAAAAAGTATTGGCAACATCTTAGCATATATATATTTGCTGAAATCATATGTGGGAAGTCGAGATGTGGCATTTTGGATGCCGAGGGTTCATGTGAATCAGTAATGCTGACAGCGGATTCCATTGCACACGCCTCTTACAACATTTTGCAACAGGAACTTAAGGTGAAGCTGAATGCGATTTGAATCATACTGATTGGTTCTAATATTTTATTAGATAATATTCGTACTTTTAATTTTATAAATACATGTTCCCTCGCTATATATCCAAAGATCTAATTCTATAAATAATTAGGGCATTGACACCTATGGAAATTGTTAGACTTTCTTAATTTTCTGGCTGGTACATTAAAGGAAATATGATTGGTTGAATTTAGTGGGGGGTTGGCGGGGAAGTCGTCAGAAGGGTTAATTATGGGAAACAAGAAAGGCCGAACAACAAGGAGTGGAATTGGAATTGGATGGATGAGGGACAGACGAGAGGGAAAGCAATCAGAGAGACCACCAAGGAAATTAGCTGTTTGTGTCAGACCATTCAATTGTCCTCTCTCTCTCTCTCTCTCTCTCTCGAGCGCATATTTGGTGAACATCCGCTCCATAGCTGATTTTAGTCGAAATTTGATGATATTATTTCAGTCTTACTCATCCGCAATCAGAATATCAAACCAGGTCGAGGTGAAGAGGCTTTTAGAGAGAGCCCACCATGTCTCTTCTGCCCGACCAAAGACAGCTCAAAAGACCGTTGGGGATCATTTCCCCACCCCTCCGACAGCTTAGTATGCCACTCACTACTCATTACCTTGTTAACTTTCTCCAACACATGCTCCACTTGCCTCACTGCCTCTCCATTTCCCACATTCCATGTCCCTGTTCCCCCCACCCTCAGTTTTAAATACGGGCAACCCCTAATGTTCACCCCCCCAACTCATCCAATTTCTGATCACAACGTGCTGTTAATGAACCTTGACTCAAGATCCGAACATGCATGCTTATTACTTCCCTAATGCATACCAACTTCACTCTAAACCTCGAGCTCGAATCTTTGTCTGGTGGAACATTATGGGTGAGGGCGGTCTTTTTCGATCGAAAAAGAGGATCCCCGGAAAGGCTTTCCACCGAGACAACCCAAGAGATTGCTCGAATGTATTCTGCTGCATCTCAGGAAAAAATGAAAAGGCGACAAATATTGCTACTTTGTCATTCTTACAACTTGTTTCAGACAGACACAAAGGCTGTTAACTTGCTGATATTCACTAAAACTTCCAATGCTTTCCCCTTTTTTCCTTCTCCTCCTACTGTGACTGATAAATTTTCAATAATCCAGTTATCTGTAACTTCTGTGATGGATTGCGTACAATGATTCCACAGACAGCGACATACTATACACATGTCGCTAACATATAAATTGATTAAGCTATAAATTTCCGAAAATTAACTATTCATGCTCCTGCCAGTGCCGGTGCCATCATGTATGTCCATGCGTGACTGAGAACCGGCCAGTCCACATTCACCATATCCATTTCATTCGCGGCCGGCTCACTTCTCGATACTCGGATGATATTAAACTCCCATTTGGCAAGTCCCAGCTTAAAATAGAGATTGCCGATCTTCTCCTTCAATGAAATCTTTATTATTTTTTTCCCCTTCTTATTAAGTGGTTTTCGTTGCGTAGAAGTAATCTGACAGCCTGCCTCGATCAAGGGATGAAAATGGAATCGCAAAAGAACTTTGGTACGGCCTTCACCGCCACGATCGAAGAACGTAATTAAAATGAAATGGGACGGATTCCGATCCCCAAAGAAAAGCAAATTGAAAGCGAAATTAAAGATAGACTGTAAATCAGTGGGACAGTGGTACGAGTTTTCTGGTCGGACTCATCGAGACCCACCAGGCGAGTCATGTGGACGAAGAAATATTTTTTTGTAGAGTTCTAAGGAAGATTATATGAATTTAGACAGATTAAGTCACACCGATGAGGAACTAGAACTCAAGACCACGAGACAAGTTAAAAACAATATATATGTATGTATGCATATAATTGTTCTAATTTCCTCTTTCATGGACAGGGGGGATTTTGGGTTTACTAAAAGCAAGGAAAAGACAGAGCAATTAAAGGGGAAGAGAAAATTGTGAGATTCAGGATGCTGGAAAAGACAGATGTTCGCAGGTTAGAGGAGATTATTACAGTGTGACATACAGGAGCCTTGCATGCGAAACACGTTTTAATAACAACACCCTAATTTTTAATTTAATTAACCCTACTTAGATCATGGACATGTGTGAAGTAGTTGACTGCCGCCGACGCATAAATCCATCATCCACTTCATTGTCTTCTTTCCCCCTCTAGATCTCCACCCCTCCCATAGCTTACTTAAAGTATAAACTTTAATAATTCATATTGAGAGAAGTTGAATTCAGAATCTCTTAATTATTTTATAATATAAGTAAGTTGGGTAGTTAAGGTTGTTTATAATCAATTTCAATATGTGTAGATAGTGAATTAAATTGATGCTGCCCATGCATTGGCCATTAGTTCTCAATCGACTGCAACAAAATAAACCAGAAACCGATGAAATTATAGAGGAAACCGAGCTGATCAGGCAAGCGATGATGATACTCGTAAAAAAAAGGAAGGGAAAAAAAAGTTAAGAGATGACGATGAAGAGGAAGAAGAAGAACCCTAAATTAAGTGACCAACTCATCGGCAGAGCGAACTAGATGTCCTTCTGGATCTGTCAAGCGAACAAAAGCCTCGTCTCATCGTCCCAGAGCTCGATCAGTAGTGAAGATGCCATTCGGTTGATTAACTGATAGATCAATCTCGATCGATCCTCTCCTCACTAACTCATATATATATATATATATATATATCAATTAGGGTTTCTTACCAAGAGTATGCTTGTTATTGTGCATCCAGACCTTGAGGATGTGGCGCTTGACCCCAGTCTCGGAGCAGAACTCCTCGACCGCCGCCTCGTCGTGCTTCTGAATTCGCCAGCCGAGCCTCTCCGCAAACACCAGCATCCTGTCCTTCTGCTCCTGCGTGAACTTGGTCCTGAACCGCTTCTTCAGTAGCCCCGCTCTGCCCCTTGCGCCGCCACCGCCGCCGCTGCTGCTGGGGTTCGACCCGTCCTCCAAATCATCCCTCGATGTCGATGGCAGCGCCAGAGGCCCGTGCTGCTGATGCGGCGGCGGCGGCCGGGGCAGGTACCCCGCCGGCGGAGGCGCCGCCCTGTAATATGGAGAGAACTGGTGCTGGTGGTGGTACTGAGTGTGGCCCTGGTGGTATACGACTCCGCCCAAGCCCGAGGAGTAGTCGGTCTCCTTGCGGTGGAAGTTGCGGTGGCAGCCGCAAGCGGCGCACCGCAGCGCGTCCATTGTGCCCTCCTCACCGGCGGCCATGAACTCTCCACAGCCGTCCACGGCAGTCTTGCCCCTCTCGACAGCGTGATTCTTGAGGCACTCCATGTACCGTACGGGCCAGCAAGGCTTGCGAGCTGAGGATGCACCGCCATCCCCACCGCCCGAGCGCCCCACGGGTTCGGCATGTCCTCCCTGGGGAAGGGCCTGCAGCGGTGGGATCTCTTCCATTTCTTCCTCTTGGTCTTCATGCTCATCGAATTCCATACTCCCACTTTCCTTTCCCCCAAAATATACTTCTTCAGGGGCAGCCCCTCTTTTTTTTTTTTTCCCCTATGTAAATTTGTTTGTTTGGAGTAGTAACTGAGGTTTTTCACTAAGAGGGGGTTGTTGGAAATCTTTAGGTGGCCGATATGATCTACACTGCCATCAATAAGATAATACTATCACTGTTTTGAATGTATATATATGTATATGTATATATAACAAATGGTGAGTGTAATAACAACAGTATTCTCGAAAAAATAATAATAATATATTATATTATTATTGTTAAAAGCAGCAGTAGTAAAAGAAGCATTTAGAAAATCTAATAATTAATTAGGAAAAAGATGCAGAGAGAAACTGATGAAATGAGGAGATAAGAAGGAAGGGAAGAGTGTGGCCATCAATTCCTCGCCTGCAGAAAAGAGGATGTCTTACCCAAAGCCAAAAGCCTTTCCTATGCTTCTGCTTCCATACATACATACATACATACATACATACATACATATACATATATATATTGTTATTAAAGAGACTTATGCAGATGATAAGTGAAGAGAATAAAAGAATTTTGGAGACTTTTTCAAAAGTGAAATTAATTTTGTTGATAAGTAAGAGGGGGTTAGAATATTGCCAACATACAAAGTCTATTCTCATTTCATATAATAATTCTATTTTTATATTTTGCAATAATCTGATTTTATTTTTTTTAAACCTTACTAGCTAGCTAGAGAAATAAAATAGGGGAATAAAGGGAATAAGAACACCTATTTATAATAATAATTAAATTCATGATCTCTTGATATCAGTTTACTATCTTTCAGCACAAATATGAAATACATATACATGCATCTGACTGTGCGAATTAATACGTAGGCTGGTACTAGAGATTCTTAACCCCGACACCATTCGAAATTCAACTTGGATGAAGACTTTTCACATTATGTATATGTCGACAGAGAGAGCGAGCTCAACATATGTGGCCTGACAAGACTTACCAATAGTATCATGTAGTGCATGTGCAGGCGGTTTCCTAGTGACTTGCGAGTTGCTCGAGATCACATGCTCTAATTAACTCAGGCCGGCAATAACATTCTCAAGCCCATGGCTTGGGTATGCTATATTATAAGAAGCTTGATCTTAATTAAGGAGAACATACATCAAAAACCTAGTTAACCTAACCGCGTGGATCATCTTTGGGCCTCTCTTGGTTATCTGTTACAGCTGGGGAGGGACTTTCACAAATGAAGAACGGAGGAGGAAGATGCCTGGTGGGGTTGTTTCTGAGATGGAGAGAAATGAATGGCCGGTTATTAGCCGATCTTTTTCTGCAGTCACGCCATGCCCCCCAATGGGAGGGAATCGCTTATTGCCTGCTGTCTGCTGACCTCTGGTTTCCTGTTTCGTGCTTAGGTTTTGCCCTTTCCTTGCGGTAAAAGTCGGATTCCACCGTTTACTCCTCAGTGTATATGGAAACTCTGCATAAATCCTTATTTACATACGTGTGTGTGTGTGTGTTGTGTGATTTGCAGTGTTGCGTGCGGTTCTACTGAAATTACGTAAGTGGTGAAAGAAAAGATTGTCGTCTTATACATATAGGTGTGTGTGTGCGCCTTTTTTTTCCTTTTTATTTATTTCTCTGCACTTGTCCCTCTGAATTACCCTCAAGAGTCAGGGGTCATATTATTCAGCCATCAGTAACCGGCTTCCTGTTTATCTGCACAACACCAGAGCTTACACAAGCACGGACCGCATCCAGGTCGATCGGGCCTCTCCCACTATTCTTTCGGCCCGCTAGTTCGATAACCCTTATAAAGCTGATGATGTAAACCCCTTCGTCTGAAAAGTTCTCACCAAGCCGGCACTGCCGTCTGGCTTCATTCGTACACGTAGTGCAGGGTTAACAGCCTAATTAGCATGGAAATATTGTATTGTTGACTGGGTAATGTTAACAAATCAGAATATTAATTAAAATACTTATAAGAATCATTCTATAATCTCAAACAAAAAATACGGATTTAAGTTGATTATAAAACTCAAGAGTTAGCACCATTTTCCTGGAGAGAGAGGCATTCTCAGAGCCAAAGATAGCTTTCACATACCTTTTCATGTCACCGGATTACAGATCCATCGTCCTGACAAGTTTACGACTTATCAAATACCCTAATGAGTCCTGAACATAATGAGAAAGGAGGTGATGGCATTAGCGGTTGAGACATAGCATTTTATATGAAGAAGTGAGTGTGAAAATTCACTCATCATGAAATTAGTTGAAAATTGAGAAGTAATGCATCCAATTTTCTTGAACAGTTAAGACCCCTCCTCGACTATGTATCTTCATCTTGTCGCCCATAGTCTTATGGGTATCTCATATAATATAAAAAGAATTATGTACACCTCACAAATAGTGAAAATGTGAATGGCATGATATTCACAGATTTTAAGAGCCACACGTTATATCTTCCCTTCAAATTTATGGACAGGATCTCATCATGCTATATCTACACGACAGCAAAGAGAATGAAGTGCCGTGATGTGGGAGAGTTGACTTTCGAATTTGAAGGTCCAGTTCTTCCTCACGTGACATGAAAGAACGGAGCTAAACAATTTCGACCTCCCGAGGACGACGATCAGGAGGGAAGTCCGGCCGACAATTGAACACCGCCACACCCCCACCCCATAACAAGTCTCCTGCGAGTGCACATTCATATCCCTTCCGCTCGGGTTTCCGTTCCGTTACGAATTCCCGCGTAGCCGTTATCTGGGGGGTTGTAACGGCACGGAGATTCGGTGGTCGCCTCCCTGAGTGTGCGTGACAGACAGACCGGAGAGAGAGAGAGAGAGAGAGAGAGAAGCGGGAAAAAGGAGACAACGATTGCGACAAGACATGAAGGTAAACAGAATCGTGGGCCCCATTCCCTTACTTTTTCAAATTCTTTTTTTTTTTAATTTTCCGTTTCCATGCAATTTTCGTCTGCAGGCTTTTGAGGGTACGGTTGGATCGAGGGTTTGGATGGACGAGGATGGCAGCGATGTCGGGGGCAGTTGAATTTCTTATTTGACAACTTTTAAGAGGGATGGGGAAGATTGAGTTATTATTTTATATATATATAATTTTTTATTCATTAAAATTTTCATATGTTCAAATGAAAGGCAAATCTAGGGTTTAGACTGGTGGACGATAAAGTGTTCTGGTTGATTGACCAAATATGATTTAAATAAGATCAGTGATAATTATCATTAAGGATCGGTTCACTGATAAGCTGATAAAAGGTAGAAAGTCAAATATAGAATTCAAAATTTTTGATGATCAATATCTAAAGAGTAACGATAAAACTCAAATGGTATAATAAATTATAAATTAATTAATCATATTAAATATACATAATTAATATAAAAAATGGGTTGGGGGTGGATGGGTGGGTGGGGGTGTAAGAAGGAGGAGACCCGTGATGATTATCTGGTACGAAGTGCAAGGCAGGAAGTTACTTACTCAGCGGCCATTAAATTTTTCAAAAATTTAGTCGAGGAGCCACGCAGTTTCCAGTCGATTATAAACCGAACTACATCGTCTCCTCAGTTGAGAAAAGCCGATCTAAAGGAAGCCAAATAGGCATACATATCCTACACAACCTATTCCACACGTGATCGATCTCAATGCAGCAGATAAAATAAGGCATCGAGCACTCGTATCGAGCAGATGCAAGAGTAAAATGGTCCAATGGGGGCCTTTCAAGGCCTTGCTAGTCGGCCCAATACGACAAATTGAGGCCTATAAAGTTAAATTTCGGATTATTTTATGAGAGAAATACAAACGCCTAGCAGTAGAAATCCCATCAAAGTCAGGAGGCAGGCACCAGCAGCAGCAGACATCATCATCCACTGTTCCAGGGTCTCCGTCATCTCCTTCAGCACAGCTGAATTGACACACCAATTATTCCAAGGTAACCTCTCTCAGCTGCTCCCAGTCACTTCGTGTCCTCCTTTGAGATCGAACCATTAAGACCCGCTTGTCCGGTGATATTCGAGAAGTAAAAACTCATTTGAAGCACCTGAAGATCGAAAAGCACCGCACCCAAAAAGGAAAGAAAAAAAAACGGATCACTAATCTTTCTACATGATGAAGAAATTACATGCATCATCGGGCAATGGAAATGGTGCTGCATTTCATTCCCATATGTACGAGGAATTGACTTCAGAACAGTTAATATACAGTTGCAACGAGCGGCTTCTCAAGCAATTTACTGTCGGATTCTTCCTAATTGTCGCTGTCAGACCTGATCGCGCCCTTAGACTGGTCCTTCCCTTCCATTCACGGGGCAATCGGCGCCACCAAACACTGCGCCACCGGATGAATACTCCAGTGCATGCGCACCCACAGACCTGGACTTACTCAGCCTCACTGCCACCGGCCATTTGTTGCCGCCGGCCACTCCATGGCTCACTTGCCGCCTCCAGATGTAGCTCGACCCGGGCCCCACCGATCTAGATCTGACCACATGTCGGCTGACCCCTGACGCAGTGGTTCTGCCTCCGCCGTAACCTGCAGTATCCACATCCAATCCGTCTCCGCCGGATTCGACGTTCGAAACTGAAACACTGGACACCTTCCCAGTCCGGCTTCCGCTTCCGGGCCTCTTAGCATACCTGACTTCGGCGCCAGCTTCTGCCGCAGAATCTGCATGCTTTCCGGTATCGACCCAGCTGGCCCGTCGCCTTAAATTCCCCCAAAGCCGTATCGCTCGGGCCTTTTCCCTCGCTATCTCCAGCCTCTCCACCACCTCTGCCATGCCGGGCCGCCTCCTTGCGTCTGCCCGGACGCACCGTGCGGCTAGCGCTGCCATGAGGTGGACGATTGCAGGGTCTACCAGCAGACCTATCCTCGAGTCACAGATGGTTCCGAACTTGCGCGACTTAATCAGCGGCACAGCCCAGTCGACGATCGACGGCGGGCTATAATTGACATCGATCGCATTCCTTCCGCTAATCATCTCTAAGAGTAATATCCCAAAGCTGAACACGTCGCTCTTCTCGGTCAGGTCGCTTGGAGCCGTGTACGCTGGGTCCAGGTAACCCAGGGTGCCAGCCGGCGGCGTGGAGCGAGCCCGAGCGTCTTCCACATGTCCTCTCAGGGCGAGCCCGAAATCACCCAGCCTCGCGTTCCACTTGCCGTCGATCAGAACATTCGACGACTTGATGTCGCGGTGCATGACCGGCGGTTCCAGCTCGTGGAGGCCACGGACTGCCTTGGCCACCTGCAGTGCGAACCGGACCCGGTCGGTCCAGCCGGGCGGCCGAGGACTCCTGTGTAGTAGATCATAGAGGCAACCGTTCGGCATGTACTCGACCACGATCAACCGCTCCTCAATCGACTCATCGCCGTCGCAGACTCCGATCAAGTTTACCAGCCTCGGCCCCCGGACGCGGGACAGGATCTCAATCTCGTTCTCGTAGAAGTTGACAAAGGCGGGTAGTTTGGCCCTCTTGACTGCGGCGATCAATCTCCCGCCGTCGAGGGCTGCTCTGTAGACGCTCCCGTGACTGCCTTTGCCAAGGAAGCAGTCGGCGGAGAAGCCTCCGGTGGCAGCCGCCAATTCAGAGTGGCGGAACTTCCTGATCCTCACAAGCTTACTACTGTAGTTATTGCCATTGAAACCGGCCCCGAGTTCCCGCCTTCTATTGGGTGGGGTGGCGGTTACTCGTTTGCAGTCCCAGTTGTAGGGATCGCAGGTAGAGACGGCAGATTCTCCATTGCAGGAGATGTAACGTCCCATATGAACTATGGAGGTTTTGTTTTTTTCCCGACGAGGAGGAGGAGGAGGAGGAGAAAGACTTGTCATTTCTGAGGGGCGTAGAGAGAGAATGAGGAGGGGAACGGGAGACTCGAAATATGAGGGCGGTGGCGGCGACGACGCTGGTGGTGGTGGTGGTGGTGGTGGGAGAAGCGCACAGCGGCAAAAGCCATTCCCATTACTGCTGCAAGAAAATGTGCTGTCGCGTCTGTGTTTTGTCGGGCCCTTTTGCTTTCTTTGTACAATGTCGCTCTCTGCGTCTCATTCAACTGCTGCAGCTGACACGAGAGGATTTTGCTCTTATCATTTGCAATTAATTTTCGCAAAATAATAAGTGTAATATAAGGCAGAGCACATGAATGGTTCTGGGAAGATGATACGACCCGTGTAATTCACGATCAAGAGAGTTGCTCTCATTTGAACGGATATGGCTTAAATTTACTATCAGCTAGCATTCTTCAATTTCAGGTATCAAGCATTACAGATGGGGAAATGTAAAAATGGCCAATTTGAATACAGTGAATATTTGACCGAAAAAAGACCTTTACCCCTAAATGAGTCAATATAATTAGAACTGCACCGTCATTCATGGCTAGATAGATGGCTTATGGATGGCATTTGTTTTATAGCAAAGAGAAATGTAAAAAGAATTTAATAAGACCGTCTCAATTATTCGCATGACTTTAATAATTGGGATATGAATTTATTCGGGGCGGGTAATGCATTGCAAACGCGTGCTTACCTCGGGGCGGGGCAGTAATGTCTCGAGACTTGGCGGGGTTGGTCATAAAGCAGTGGTCCCGGAGAATCCTTACCCATATCCAAGACGCGCCACTTTTATTTCTTTTGGACTTTTTTTAAAAATCATCCTTAAAATCTGCACAATCATTTTAAAAATTCAGAAGCCCCTTTAATTATTTGACTTAAATAGTTAGCATTTACCGTATAGCTTTTCTACAAAACTCGAACTTGTGAAACTTCCTGACATTAGGCAACAGGGAAAAAAAAAAAGAAGAAGCAAGCGAACGGAGGTCATTATCATATTCCAAGTGTCGTAATCGACCTTTACATTATGCACTAACTTTTTTTCTTGGACGTTTTCGGGCACTCTGATTTGAAGTGCCCTTTTCACTTTGAAGCTTCGCATTGGAGACGGAGTGGACCTACTCATCATCATGGTATCGGTCAAAAGAAACTGCGAATATCAGACTTATCAGAATCAGATTCCGCGAGACCTCGTCTGCTTTGTTTACTTTTGAAAAACCTGCGAAGATCAGGCTTTAGCCGAACACCCTATTGAGGGGAGACTTTAAATGTGTAGGTAAGATTTGAAATTGGTCCGACTATCCCTAAATCGACCCATAAATGCTCTTAATAGATTTAGAAACAATTATGAATTGAATCCAAGAAATAAGCTTATTAAACTAGAATAAGTGCGGTACATTTTTTGATTGAACCAGCTTAGATAGTAAATATGCTTGGATCACATAATCAATACTCAATTTTTTATTGATTTAATTTTAAAAATAATTATTTATTTTAAATAATTATATATATATATATATAAAGAAAGGTTACCATTCTCATTTCAAAGTAAATGAATTGTGAACTAGCCCATGTGGACCCAATTTTGGGCTGGTTCGTGAAATTTATGAATCATGACTCATAAATACTAATAATTAGATCAAATAATTTTAAACTCATTATGATCTAAGTTAAGAACTACTTTATACCACCCATTTGCCATCTCTAGTGCCAAGGCGGTGCTCCCCGGTGGAGCTCGAGCCCCGGTGGTATAATACAGAAGAAGTCCATCCGTGTGTGGAAGGCATCTCATGCAGATCACCGTGCCCATACAGTCACTGGGCTTATCTTACCAGGAGGCTGCTATTACAAAAATCAACATATGATGACGACCAAATTTGAGATATTTCTTTCTTTTTTTAGATTTGATATGTGGTTTCTAAATCAGTGGGCACGATGGGCCCAAGAGAAGCACGGAAGACTGTTTACTGCCCACCAGAACCTTATCCCGCCAGGACTGTGACAACCAACTCGAATGTCTTAGTTGATTCGAGATTGCCGGATCAGGTCATCGGTGTCATCTGCCCATGGTAGGGCCAATTATTAATCGGCAATAGAACCGGATCGATCCATCGAGAGGATGCCTTATGTTATGTATAACTCGATCTCAGCTGACATCGCGATGTCTATGATTCGCTCGGACGAGTTTTGGCTATTTATGCCCCTGCCCCTGCCTTCCGTCGGTCTTGGGCTCTAGATCTGGTCAAAGGGCGACGGGAGTAGTAAAGGGGGACTGGAGTGCAATAAAGGTGAAGCTGGCTCTTCCCCTCTTTTCAACCAGTCTATTGGATCCGATGCTCCACGTTTTGCGGAAGTTGTTGCATTAGGCAGGCCCTTGGGGAAGATCAAAGTAGATATATATATATATATATGTGTGTGTGTGTGTGTTTTCTAGTGCTATTCGGATTGTTCAATAGGACTGTCATCGGCCACAAGATGGATGGGACTTAGGTTTGACCTTTTTTTTCTTATATTAATTTTAAACTTATAAACTTCTCATATTACCATTTGTGAAAGAAAAAATGCTCTCAAAAGTTAAAAGAGTCAAGGGCATGGGCATGGGCATGGACATTGTTAGAGGAGTCGGGCTTGATCCAAATTTTTTCCTTCCTGTAATGGTGCCAAACAGTGTATCATATACTCTCAACCAACCTAAATACACGCGAATACTAAGGGGCTAATAGGCACCATAGAGGGATCCACGATTTTTAATGTTACTAGACACTAAACACATGGCATGTATATATATATATATATACCATCTCGATAGGATTAATTACTTATATTGATTCCGACGTGGTTAAAGTAATTAAATATATTCCCTCACATATCCATAGCACTAACTTTAATTGGTATTCTAAATTAGAATATATCATTTGGTAATGATTTCAAAGAGTAATTTTACAATTTAACCCTTATTTCCCCGTCTCTTTTTATAATTTATGGAGGGCATTTTGTGAAGTACATAGATGATGATACCAACAGCCTCCCACGAGTGCTTAAATAGTGTGGGATCATCATCTTACGAGATGGGCTCGATCGTAGGGAAGAAGAGGGCTCATTGGGCCAGCATAGACAACTTGCTTCGACCCAATGCCCGCTCTTCTGTTCGATACGTATCACAAATTCGATTCCAGCAAGACGGAACCATCTTTTACATCATTAATCCCAAATTTAAAACCCAGAAAAAAAAGTGGGTATCTCAAAAGCCTGCGTATGGTACGCACGCAGCGACATGGAAGTATGACCGCAGTGATGGGCTGGGTTTGATTCTAGGCACGCAGAAGCAGAAGCAGAAGCTTGCATGTTGTAAAAATTCATCCTTATATATACATATGAATATGTACATTTTACAATATATATATATAT